>JAKELH010000460.1:0-60998 GCA_021525015.1 Lactarius pseudohatsudake | reverse complement strand
ATTCTCCAACATGACATCTTTCGAACTGTACTCTGGTAACTTCAGGTAGTTGACGCACGTCATGACGCTCGGAAGGTAATCGTCCGCCTTGAGCGGCGCCTCGTGTGGCTTGCGCACCACCGTCAGTGGCGGGTTGAGCCCGCGGAAACCTACAGTGTGGGTGTGTGAACATCGATACACGGTGACTCTCAGCGAGAGGGTCTAACCTCCGATGGGGAGCCTTGGGCTTCCGGTGAGGAATTGCAGATACTGCCTGCGTGTTGGCGTGTCGAACCCGGACATGACCTCGATCAGGTTACGGATGGTCCGGCTCTCGGCGTTGAATCCATGGTCTGCCTTGATCGCCTCGTTCAACGCTACGACAAATAAATATTTGTCGGCGAGAGTTAAAAAGTCACTACTCACTTTCGATCGACCAGTCTTCTTCGCCATTACCGAAGAGCATGACCAGTTCGTCAAGCGCAAACGCCTGCAGGTCCGTGATCGGGAACACTTTCGAAAAGCCTTCTCGGAACGCTTTGGCTTGTAATTTAGCACCTTCCCCGATAATAGCCTCGATAACCTCTGTGATGTACTCCTCGACATTCTCCTCGGTCACGGTTATATTCCTGCCGTTTGGCTAAAAAGGAATAGGCATTCAGCTTCAACCGTCAGCCGCCACAGAGGTATAGAATTACTTACCCTCAGCTCGATGTCGTATCCCGGGATTGTGAAGTCCAGTGCCAAGTCTTCAACGTCTACTTTCTCTTTCAAAAGCTTCTGCAGCTATGATCAACTTTAGCCAACAACTAATCAGTGAATTTCGGAGCAAGGCCCAACCTTGTCGAGTGGTTTTGTTGATGACGTGAGAGATCTTAGTTTCTCCAGCGACTTTGCCAGGTCTTCATCGACGAGCTTCTCATTGCTTCAGCATAGGCCACACGCGCAACCCGAACAACCAACACACCTTCAGCGAGTCAATGGTGAGCGGGACATCTTCCCCGAGGGCAAGCTTGAGGAACACTTTATTGAACGACATGTCGATGATGCGCGAGTCCAACATGCCTTCGCCACGAACTGCCCAATAACCCGGATGATGTGCGTGCGCTTAGGATCGCCATCGTTCGCGATGTCCTCTGCGCTGATCGGCGCCGGGAACAGTCCCCGTGGGTGGAACACATACGCGGTGCCAGTGCGCAGCGGGTCGTCGTCACGCCAGATTTTCAAATCGCGCCTCGCAAACTCGCGCGACACCAGCGCGTAGAACTCGAGCGTCGGGCCGAGGCCCGTGCCAACCTCCTCAAAGTACTCCACCTCGAGGATCGAGGACGACGATCCGTACAGCTCGAACACCTTCATGGCGCTCTCGAGAATGTGTTTCCGCGAGATCCGGACCTTCTGTCGCTGTAGCCGGCCAAGGAAACCGACGCCGTCGTCTCGTCGCGAGCCGTCTTGGAAGCGGTTCTGCTGGCTCTGCCATTTGAGGATAAGACGTGCATACCCGAACGACGTCGACTGCAGGAAGTTGTAACGTGTTGCGAAGGGAATAAGAAGGGGAAATGTTGCGGTAGGTCAAGTGCCCAATCAGGAAGACATTGGCTGAAATCATTCGTCCCATCAGCAATCAATGCACGATATATATATATCATTTCAGGCTCATACCTCGCGACGATCATCGGCTCCTCTAATTGACGCGTCAACTTGGCCGAAAGTTTATTGTTCACAAATGCCGACTCGGGCAAGCTGCGGTTCGGCTGGTACTGCCGCTCGGCCTCTACGACGTTCAGCTTGTGCAAGACCCGAAGTAGGCGCAAAATCTTGGCGTGCGGGGCATCTTCCGGAAGCGACGACAAAGATGGGGTAGGAGAGCGGCTCCGTGCAACGGGCTCTGAGGTCTCACTGCTGCCTCCAGCAGGGCCGGGACCTTCTTGAACTTGATGGTGTACACCCCTTGCCACAACAAGTGGGGGGGCAGCGCAGAGCCTGGCCCTGCCTTTTTCTTGCGGAGTTCATGCTGGTGGATGGCGCCATAGATCGTCAAGTCTAGTGGTAAGGGGTGGTCGTCCATGGAGAATTCAAGGTGCCAATCTGTCTGCTTAGCCTTAAGTGCGGACGCATACGAGCCTTTTCCTGACGGCCAGCCACGTGATGCCGAACCCTTCGAGCTGCCAGGTACCGCCGAGGGTGTTCCTACCCTCGTACCTTCCGGGGTCTGCGCCTCAACTTTGGAGCCATCTGATAAGTAAACTCCTGAAAAATCCTAAAAGGAACCAACAGCTAAACCACAAACCATCTGCGACCGACAGCGTTACTGTCTTTTCCGCCGACACATTATCGGGATCAATCTCGTCGTCAAACACCTGTCCAATCAGTCGCCTCAGTTCGACCTGCGATAATGTGAAAGAACCAACCTCGGCTTCAACATCGTCGTCCGTGAAATCTGCAGTAAACTCGGCGTTATCACCAAAACTATCCTCACCCGCCGCGGAGGTTGGTGGTTCCGCGCTCGAGCCTAGCGATGCTGGCGGGGGGTTAGATGGGCCGGCTTCTACGACAGGGGGTTCCGGAACAGCCTCGCTCGCCGCAGCCGCGCTCTTCGCGCTAAGTCTTTGGCTGCGCCTGCGCTCGACCGTTGCAGAAGGGCCCGCGGAAGTGCTTGCTTCCGGCTGGTCCGGTGGCTTGGTGGCCGAAAGACCGCCAGACGTGACGCCAGCGAGCGCGGCCAGCATACCACTGAGGCGCGACCCGCTAAACATGAGGCCAGAGACGCGCGGCCGTAGGTAGTCGTGGAGAGCCTGGAACGTCGCAATGGCATGTATGGATACGACAATGTTGTTGAAATTTTTCGGGATGTCAGAGCCTTCGGCGGCGACTAAGCGCAGACGTAACTGCCGAGCGAGGAGTGAAGGCGAGCTGCTCCGTTTTGAATCTATGAGGGCGGATCATGAGAGAGAGCTTCGACTGCGAAAGAGGTGTCGACCTACCATCCATACCTTGGGTCACCGTGACAACGTCAAATGCCTCCATCCTTGTCAGGCTTTCCTGCAACTTCTTCACGAAGATAGCGAAGGGTGTTTGTGAACCAGCGAGTATTTTCGACTTGCGAACAATAAATGCGTCTAGCAGCAGCTCCTGGCGTCGAGCGATGGAAACTAAGCAAGTCAACTAAGCGCAAAAGGAATTGAACTCCACGACGTACTGCTCCGTGTCTTGTCTGTAGCAAATTGCAACAGCCCATCTATCACGCCACTCTGCAGCAGCTCAAAGCTCGACACGGATGTATGCGCTGACGTAAAGAGCGTTGCGAGTTCTTTGAGCGCGTTTCCAACCTCTTTCTCGCTGGCGCTTGAATCAGAGATACGCTCAACCAGCCGGCGCAGCGTCGCAAACACATTGTCGGCGTCATTGCTCTCTCTTCCTGTGAGATAACGGAAACGAATAACGCGTGCTCGCAGAGTCACCGCGTCTTCGGGGTCCAGAGAGAGTGAGGACAGTTTCTTGAAACCTGGGATACCAGCAACAACTGCAGGTGAGACCGGGATGGGTGGTGGGGGGAGGTCTGGAGCCGAAGACGCATCGGAAAGGTCCTTGTCCTTTTCCTTGTCGTTGTTTGTTGCCCTTTTTCTTCGAGGAGACGAGCGTGCGATCGGCAAGCAGCTCGACCTCATGGAAGACACCCTCTCGTCGGAAAGCCGGCCGGTACTCTTCTGGGATCTTGGAAAGTAGCAACTCGACTAGTTGTAGAGCGCCAATGACGAGAGTCGGGTGGTCCTTAGATGATAAGATGGACGAAGAGAAGCTGGCAACGGGTACAGACTAGGATATGGTGAGTTAAGGCCCCTGCATTAAGTAACCAGGGAGGCTTCCACTTACCGTAAGGACCCGCTTGATCTCATCAGCTTCCAAATAGCTAATCGCTTTCAGGAGCCCCGTGAGCGTTTTGATCCTCACCGTGGTGATGACGCTTGCTGCGTAAACGTCCACAAGAATAGGTACAATGAGCTGCATAAACCTGCCAACAACCTCGGGTTTTCCGCGTAGCATTTCCGTCCGGTCAGGTGGAGACTCTTTGGTCGAGCTAGGCGGTTCGTCGGCCTCGTGCGGGCTATCAGCCGGTATTGGAGTGGCCGTCCCCGAGGCAGGTGCCGGCGTCGCCGTTGCAGACGATGATGACGGTGTGGATACTCCCGCGAACGCATATAGCTGCGCATGTTGCGCCTGGCGTGCAGCAGCGCGGTCGGCTTTGGCCTTGGCCTTGATCATTCTCGCAAGCGACTTCTCGGTATATGCCTTGTGGTCATAGACGCCATCTCGAACGGGAGGTCAGCACGGCTAAGCCGGGAAACTTGCAGTTCGGCATACCTTTCGGTAAGGGCGGCAGAAGCTCGGCTATGAGGCTCAGAGCTTCCTCGACCTGATCCTTGGGCCGGTGGGCGAGGTTCTGCATTACGGTCATATCGGCAAGCCCTCCTCCGAGCCCTTGACCGCTCGGCGCATCGCCTTGTTCTTCGCTTTCGGACTGGGAGGACGGGAGGACGCCCGTCAGAATTTGGTATAGAGTATCGACGATGCCCGCTTCCAGTAACACGATCGTGATGTTTGGACTTGCTCGCGCAGAAGTGGCCAGAGCGCGCAGTAATGCGTGAACGTGTTGGCTGCAATCAAAGGAGAGCCACCAGCAGGAAGTAGAAGTACGTTGACAGCCGTGATGAGCTCAGCGTCGACGAGAATCTCGAGATTTTCCGGGGACGACCGGTAGTAAGAATCGATAACTCGAATGACGCAGAGGCACGCAAACTCGACAAGGCGCTGGTCCGAGTAACCAAGGCAATTGCGGATGATAGGCCATACGCTGCGGATCATCTGGAAGTGTTCCGGGGGTACATTACGACAGCAATTTGACGCTGCCTGTAATGCGGTTCGCTGTACGGCGATCGAGAAAAAGTCGAGGTAATTGAGTAGGGCGGCAAGTCCATTCTCACGGACGATTGAGCTTGGGAACTCTTCAGAGATCTTCTCCAGGGTCTGCGAAGTCATTTGTAAGAAAATGTGGCGATCAGAGGATGGGTAAAACATACGCTCAGAGTCTGTTCTGCCAAATCAATGTAGGAGATTTCGATGAGTTTACTACAGAGCACGGGGATGGCACCGTGGTACACGACAGTGTGGGCGACACCGGGAAGGGCTTCCATGAGATTTGCCAAGCAGCGAGCGGCGAGGACTTGAGCCTCGAGATTGTCGTCGCCTTGATACTGGCCGCCTCCACTAAGAGCGAGTGCAGCGGCGAGTTGAGCATCCTCATCTTGCTCGTGGCTTTCGTCGTCGTCATCTCCGTCGTCATCATCAGCTGCGTTTCCGGTACCCCCAAGAATCTTGACGAGCTCGCGTACGAAGGCGTCGACCTGGAAAGAGCCTGCCAATGTGTCCTCCGTGCTGATGCTGAGCAACTCGCTGAGCTCTTGAAGGGTGACGACGCGCGTCGTCGGATCGGCGCTTGCCTTGATGTTGTTGAGCATGGTCTTGAGACGCGAGCTGAGTCCGGACATATAAGTGCCAAGTTGCCGGTAGTCGGCAAAGATGGCCATCGCCGCACTCTCATCGAGTCCAGCGAAGCCGCGCGGCAAACCCCCGACACCGTTGATCATTCCGCCTCCGTCTTCCTCGCCTGCGCCGTCGCCGCGGGCCCACCGCCAGGGTTCTCATCGCCGTCTTCATCCCCACCGTCATCACGATCATCATGTGCAAGGTCCATCTGATCGTCGTGATCTGATGCCTCGTGCTTGTACTCCACGTCCATCATTTCAACGCGTCGTCTTCAACGCGCGAAGGGCCAGGGCTGCCATGGCCTTGCTCTTGGCAGCGGCGGCTTTTCCCTTAGTAGTGGAGCTTGTCTGTATGAAGAAGCGGTGAAGAGGCGTTAGCATTGACCCCGAGGATGAGCGCTTGTCAGCACATTACCTCATTTTTTTCGGCATCTCTGAAGATTGAATGGCGTCCGAGCGAGAGCGGAGCGCGTAGGCGGTGGTGGCAGAACGGGGACGCTTGGAGGGACCGGGAGGAGCGCTAGCGGAAAGATCTTCAGAAGGGGCTTCTGCGGCTGCGCGTTTCTTGCCCTTAGTATCGCGGGTGGGTTCGTTGATGGTGAGAGCGGGAGTGGGTGACGGGATAAGTGGTACGGCGACCCTCTGTGGAGTGGGATGGTGAGAGTCAAAGGGGAGTTGATTCGCAAGTGAAACGTACTTCTTGCTGGTGCGAGAGGTTGGCTGGTCTTCTGTTGTTTCTTGGGATTTTCCCTTGCCTTTAGCGTCGCGGGTGCGTTTAGAAGGGTTGGACTGATGGTTGGAGCGGGTTTGACGGGAAAGAAGAGGGTTCTGCGGGGGCCGACGTTGTCTGATCTGGAATGGCCACTTTCTGCTTAGGAGCCTTGGCGCGTGTGGAAGATCTGAGGGTTCTGAAGAGTCTGAAGGGATGGAAGTGGACAGTAGGGGAGAAGGGGGAAGTTGAGGAGGGATTGGGTGGATTGGGGAAGGTTGGCAGAATGGCTTGTTGAGAGTTGTCGAGTGATAAGTCCATTTAGAGCTGGCTGCCAGCCATCGAGTCGTGATCCTGACTGTGCGTAGTCAAAGTCAAAGTTGTGAGCAACCCGGGCCAAGGGTGGCTACTAATCTCCGCTCGTGGCGCACCCGAGCCCCTCTACACTCGATACAAACACTTCTACCACCCTTTCCACCTCAGAAGACTGTGATATTGTACGCAGGTGCAAACATATGTGTCCCCCTTCCGTCTCCTCAACATTCGCCCCTGCTGGCATTCCCATCACGATCACCCCATTCTCCAGGCATCGTGCCTGCACATCCATGCAAATTGCTTTCTCTCTCTCCTCTCTTCGGTCCCGCAAAACTCAAACTCAACGGCCCAAATGACCCTCCGCCGCGTACGTCAAAGGTGAACCGTCTTGCAGTGAGTTGGGTGACAGTAGCCGCTCGCGAAGCAACTGCCCAGATATTCACCCGTTTGGCGCCCATTTGCAAGCAGGTTCTCCCCCGCTATCACCTTTTGCACAGCAACTGCCCCCGCACAGGACATCGGATGCGCCTGATCGTACCAGGTCAGGAATGCAATAACGTCGAGTGATCGTTTACATGCCATGAAGGAGTGTCCGTGTTTCCAGTGACCACCATTCTTCGTAATCACGTCCGCAACCTGTTTAGACACAAGGATTGCCCAATGCAGGAGTACCTATACCATACTCAGAATAAATGCCAGAAACCGTAGACAAGAACGGCATACCCTCCACCAAGACCCTTTGCGACGGCCTGAATGTCCGGTGGCTCGTTGTCACCGAAGCTCTCCCAGGCATGTGTCGTCCCCATCCCTATACGTCACCCGTCAATGCGTCAGCCGCGAAGCAGACCAACTGACTCACGGCCCATCCCACACATGATTTCATCTAAATAAAAAGGACACCGTACTTCCTGCAAACGGATTTCATGGCTCTGAAGTAGCCCTTTGGCGCAGGAACCACGCCAGTTGTCGCCCCGACCACCGTTTCGGCGACGACTGTGGGAAGAAGGTATCTGCGCTCAGCTCGTTGATCGCTACCAGGAGGTGAGGTGACCTGCAGCCTATGACCGTGTCCGCTCCGAGCTCAACGATCTGTCTTCCAGTTCCTGACGGAGCCTCTCCACATATTGTTCCTCAGTCTCGTCGACTTTTTGGAAGCGCTTAGCGTATGCCGGTGACACCTTGTGATAGATCTCGTATTGGAGAATTTCGTTGTACGGCGTACGCCGCGCAGGGTGTCCAGACAGAGATAATGCGTTAATCGTATTGCCGTGGTAGGAAAGGTCCCTAGAAATAAAATTCTTGCGCTGTGGTTGATCCTGCTCGTACCAGTACTAACGAGAGATGTCCGTCAAAGAATCATCACCGAGACCTTGGCGCTCACCTGGCGAGCAAGCTTGAGAACGCCTTCCATTGCCTCCGAGCCTAAACAAGAACTGTTTGTGATTTAGTAGTACGAATGGGGTCGGGCCCACCTCCAGCCAGGAAGCTACAAAGTTCGAACGCCCCTTTCCCCGACTCGACAAGGATTCTAGAGAGCTCGACAGCAGGCTCATTCAAAAACTGCTCGTTGAATACGACTAGGGATCCGTCAGCTCTCATGCACATTCCCAATGAGTTAGCTACTCACAAGCAAGCTTGTCAACCTGTTCTTTCAGGGCCGCCAGTACGACTGGGTGGCCGTTCCCAAGACACGTGACAGCGGCACCACCAGCTGCGTCGATGACCTCCCGTCCGTCCTCGAGGGTGATGTAGATCCCCTGTCCGCTAACCGCAACAGGCGGGTGCCATGGTGTGCGATGCAAAATCGTGGCGGGCCGTGGCGCCTTTTTCTCAGATGCAGGTGCGACGGCAGACAAGGATGTAGGTGACATGGGAGGCGACCACGCACAGATACCGATTTAAAAGTATGGAAAGTTCTGATTTCCTCGGGTCAATCATTAGATTAGCAAATCCCACGGCTACTCCACCTGTCTGGTGCCCGTTTTGGTGACGTGCCGGCTTCGTGGCAAGCGATGTATTGGCCGTGCAGCTCTTTCTCATGAACGATTCCATCGAACAGTAGTAAGAGTTGGACTATCATCAATAAAAGTTGTGATAACGCCGACACTGATGACTGATATCACCCAGATTCCACGACATGACCTCAAGCATAAGGCCCTCAACGCCCTTTGGGATGAGCTCGGGTTTTGCGGGCCGGGCTGCCCAGATTTGAGCTCAGCCCTGCACACCATGCTCAAAAAGGAATAATATTACGTACACTCACGCAACTCCAGTCACACAGTGACTCCGACCGGCGAGCTCTTGGACGCAACAACCCTTCGGAGGTCCTCGAAAACCTGATCAGAAGTTACTCTGGTTTTAATGTCACGGTATGGCGCCTTTGAAAAAGCCTTTGTTTGCCCCACCCCCTCCCCCAACATTGCACCATTTCTTTACGAAGCAGACCGAAGCGCGTCTTCAAGTTTTAAAGCACCAAAACGCGTCAAAGTGGGCTTGTCAAGCTCTCGGATTAAACAGAAAACGAAGTACGCACCAGCGGAGATAATTGTCCTGGACTCTGAAGACGATGCACCTGTGATGCACACCAAGCGGAAGGCGAAGGACCCTGCCGAGAGTAGCTCTGATGTTGAGGTGGTTGAGACAGATGCTCAGCAGGCTCACACTTCGAGCTCTAGAAAGAGGGGAAAGACGGCACATGGAGCTGGGTTCGGCGGTTCTGGTATTGAATGTGTCTTCGCGCTCCCTCAGGATGAATCTCTCCATTTTGTTGAATTTGGCAGGCCAAGATTACTCATTCCGACAGAAGACACGCGACATTCTGCTGGAAACGAGCAACCCTCAGCCACTGGCTCTAGCTTTCCACAAGACGAGCTTACTTCTGCGCCTCTCTTGGCAGCCGATCTGGGCGTTTCCGCTCGTTCAGCCATAGTTGCCTCAGACAGTGACACCCACATTTCTGCAACGACACCATCATCCTGCCTTGATAATCTCATCAAATTGACGACGAGTGGAGTACAGGTGATGACGAGCTCGTTCGTCCGAATCCGGGCGAGTTTGACGACGTTCTGGAATTGACTGATGACGATGAAGTCGAACACGTTCTCAAGGTCGAGGACGAACCTCTGTCTGCCTCAGGTGATAACACTCTCGACCAATGTCCGTTCTGCGGAAGAAGCTTGACTTGCCTTGCCCCACTCGTCAGTCCACTTCTACAATCTACCATCGCGTCGTCTCATGTGTCTCGTATCAGGACATACAATCACACATCAACGACTGCTGCGACTCCTCTTCTCATTCGGCTCCTGAGCCTGGCCCGCTTGTCTCTCCTCACAACCCTTCCACGGCACCACCGCAGTCTAAATGCGAAGAACCCGCAGACTGTAACGCGTTCTCGGTCCTCATGTCATCACGCAAGGCGAACGAAGCATGGAAGGAAGCCGATATGGCTGGGGACCGCAGCTTCCGCCCAACAAGAGCGAACGGTGGGCGAAGAAAAGCGCCGTTCTACAAGGTCATGCAGGGCATGCCCATCGCCGTCGATGCTTTCTGTTATGGTGCGATCCCTGGTGTGACGTCGTACTTCTTGACGTACGCCCCCGTCGTTGGATTCTACGTGCTCGATACTTGATCTTGCGTCTTCTAGGCATGCACATTCAGACCACTATACGAGTCTTTCGTCGACTTGGCAAGCAGGCCCGATCTACTGTTCCGGTAAGTTCCGAGGATTCGTTTGTCAATCTTGAGTCTAACAGCTTTGCAGAGGGCACGGCTAACTTAATAATCCACATGCTATCGGTTGATCCCAAATGGGTCCATCCTCTTCCTATGGACGTGCCCACTATGGTCCCCAATTCAGGTGGCGTCACAGTGACCCTCATCGAAGCAAATCATTGTAAGTTTTGGTCGGGTTACCCGGCTAGTCTGACATGCATACGTTTGAAAGGTCCAGGGTCTTCGCTATTCTTCTTTGAGGGTCCGCAGACGGTGAATGCTGGTGACAGCACTTACAAGTCGAGCCACGTGGGCTCAGCTAGAACATTCCGGTACCTTCATTGTGGAGACTTCAGAGCATCCCCGCAGCACACGCTCCACCCGGCCGTGAAGGACAAAAGAATCGATATTATATACTTGGATACAACCCATCTTAATCCCAGAGTGAGCTGAAGCGAAGGTATCTGGTGGCTCCTACTCATTGGGCGATAGTATTTGTTTCCTGCCCAGGCGCAGGTAATTTCTGCATGCGCAGAGCTCTCCAAACGCTTGGTTTCGGGTAAAGGATCGGCGGAAGACGACAAGGGGACCGTGAGTAAATGGTTCACCCTAATTCCTAAATTAGAAGCAAAAGGCGACGTCAAACTTGCCAACACACTCATCCTTGTCGGGTGCGTCGCCTTGTGTATTAAGACTCGTGTACGTGAAACCTGACATTGGAACAGCACATACTCCATCGGCAAGGAGCGCATTGTGAAAGGTCTGATCCATACGTGGGGTGTAGGAACACCGGTGCTGACTATTCCGTCCAGCTATCGCAAAAGCACTGGATTCGAAGATCTACTGCGATCAACGGAAAGCCGCGATCCTTCGGTGTCAGTCCGATCCGGAACTGCACCGAATGCTGACTGCGGATCCTTTCTCGGCGAACGTCCACTTAGTCCCCCTAAACGTTGCCACGTCAGATCGCCTGAAGGAGTATATGGGACGGTGGAACGGGCACTGGACCAAGGCGGTTGCCTTCCGTCCGACCGGATGGACGTGAGTCCCCCTTTCGTTCCACGACAGCCGAACCACGCTATACCTCCACGACACAGCTACTCGCCGCCCGCCGGTACCAGCTCGACGCCGTCCGTCGGCTCCACCCTCGCGCGACCACCACACCGCGAGTTCACACACGCAGATCTCCGGCCCGCGCGCGGGTCAACGCCGAGCGCGCAGCTCTTCGGCGTGCCGTACTCGGAGCACAGCTCGTTCTTCGAGCTCACGTGCTTCGCGCTGTCGCTCGACTGGGTGCGCATCGTCCCGACGGTGAACGTGGAGAGCGCCGCGAGCCGCGCGAAGATCTCTACTTGGATCGCG
Source organism: Lactarius pseudohatsudake (assembly GCA_021525015.1). NCBI lineage: Eukaryota > Fungi > Basidiomycota > Agaricomycetes > Russulales > Russulaceae > Lactarius > Lactarius pseudohatsudake. The sequence goes on along the minus strand of JAKELH010000460.1, from coordinate 49,379 downwards.
CGCTGGGAGGCGGAGCGCAGGAAGCGCCCGCTTGGAGTCGTCCCCCCGTATCGTACCCCGGAGTATTGGTGACAGGAACGGCTACCGGATTATCGGATGCCTCCAAACGCGTACTAGGAGCGTGTCTGTAACATATCTCAATTACCTCTCGGTTCCTATATATCTAACTCATCTGTCGTCATATCCGGAGAGAGCTAGAATCATAATATTACCGCTTGCTGCTGTAGCGAGCGATATCGATGACACCTTTCTTTCTGCCGTCACTCCTTATCACTTAGAAATTCGACATCACTGGGCCTGTTCTCCCTAATTTCTCGTGCTGAAGATATCTTGATTGAAAAAGCAGTACAGTAAGGGGGTACCTGTGATGCGATACACCAACTCTCGCCACAGACAGGTCTTCGACAGAAGCGGCGCCCAAGAACAGCTTGTTTGTTATCTGCTCGAGCGTCGTGATCTGTAACCGTGGGATCTTTGCACTGTTACTTCGTGGCGAGCAATTCGCTGGCCATATAAAATGCAAGAGATAAGACGTCTGTCATCGGGCACCACGCGGTCACGCTCCGCTCAACGCAAGTTCAGGTGCGTGCATGCGAGCCTGAGCCGTGATGAGACGAACAAGAAGATGTGCGCGATCGGCGCTCCCCGATTGAGCGCGTATAGGTCATTGGGTGGGGGAGAGGGCTAGCTAGTGACTGCAGGGCACAGTCACTAGTCACTGGCAGTGCCAGTGATGTGTGGCCCGCGTGTGGCCCACGGGGGTCACGCACGGTACGGGCCACGTCGTCGATGTGCCAGTTGACCAAACTCAGCGCTCAACAGTAACATTCAATGCGTAAGTTGATTTGCTATTCTTCAGTTACACAACAACAAGCGTCTACAACAATCGTGACATGTTTCTTCGCCATTCACCTCCTACAGTAATCGATCCTATTTTCTCCTTTTCTGACAAAACCGCGATTCCAAGGAGACTTGGCTCCATACTAGTCGACCTCCATACTATTTCCGCTTTGCTGGTAGATGGATCGTTAGTTATCCCGCTAATCCCGTACAGCCAAGACCCACTTACCTCCTTTTGTTTTTCGTTGAACGCTTCCACGTGCTTGCTGGTTACGCCCGACCGTAAGATGTCGAAAACCCCGGAGAAGACGAGAGCGCCATCCGGGAGCCCAGGCAGATTCTGCTCTCTCAAGGATTCTGCCCCGCTGTCACTATGCGTTATAAACACATGTCGCCATGGTTTGTCCTGTTTTGGTTTGTTCTTTTTATTTCGAAGGAAAGCTGGAATGGTCTTCTTGATTTCATCGAACCCCTCTTTCTTTGCACTGTGCTCATTGGAGACGGTCACTTGAATCGTAAGACCTCGTCAGTGATAACGATGGCATCGGCGGTGGGGAATTTTTTGGGTTTAGGCAAGAGACAAAATGAGGGTTTATCCCACCCATTCACGTCTTTCTTGTTCAAAACGCTGTTCCTGTCGAAAAAAAGTCGTCTGTTCCTTTCCACACGCCGGAATTTTGAGATCAGCCTGGTTTGTAGCGAAGCAGCGAAAAGGCTCCGCATTCGGGTGAGCGTATAACTAGCTAAGGACGAATCCTTCGAACGTAGTGCCCACGGGTGCTTTAAAGGATGGGTGTGTCGATAGCATCTGGAAAAAATCGATTCGAACTTGGGCGCTGGCGTCGGCGGCAGCATATGAAATAATGTCCTTGATATGACCTGTTGCTATCTCTGCAATTTGATCCTCTCTCCCTGCCCTACTTTGGCCCATGGGCCGGACGGAAAAAAGGTGGTGGGAGACCTTCGTTTGATCGAAATTCGGATTTGCGGTCGTGACAAAATCGAACGCAGTGCGCTTCACCTTACGCTCATACGTGCCTTCTTTGCCTTGCGCCAATAGCTCAAAACAAGTGCGTGCAGAAGGTCCCCACTTTCCGTAAAGGCGTTGGAGATCATCGCTGACGTCGACGTCGGGTTTGAGTAATTTTCTGTGGGGAAAGGTCAGCGGGTGTGAAACATCTTTAGAGTCACCAACCCAAGAATTGTTATTTCCCCGATGGAAATGGGGTTCATCACGAACATATCCGCAGTGCAATACTTGTGCCAATCGCGCCACCTCGTCACCGCTGGAGAGGTGGTTTGAATGAGCCAAGCCTCTCGCCGCTTGGAAACAGTCTGAAAGGCATCACAGGGCTCGGGCGTTTGTCCAGTCGAGTCGGTAAGAGCCCAAGTAGATTTTGGGAGGAAGTCAGGATCTGCCTTGGAGTATCGATAGACGCCGCCGTCGTGAAAGAGAATGAAAAAACCAGGTCGTTCAAGGGCCACGGGCTCCATTTCGCTTAACCTGCGTAATAGTATGTAGTAAAGAAAACAGGTTTTCCCTAGAGTTGCGTTTGGGAGGCGATCATTTAATGATCGGCGACGAAGGCTTACCGATGCCTGGTTGTCCGGTCACAACAACCCCACCGCATTGACGTGCCTTTGCAGTTTCAGAATCTTGACAGAATGTACGAAAAGTGATATCGTATTCCGGCCGAAGTAGAAGTCCGCATGATTCAGTGTAACCAAGCGTCTGCAGGGAGTCAATATGTGTCTTCGGCACATATTTCCAGGTGGTTCCATCAACATCAGATATCTCCTCCAGTATGACATTGAGGTCTTCGCCCCACAATGTTTTGTACAGTTGTTCGGCAACTCGCACCTCTGGCGGCGGAGGAGCTGGGTGTTAAACCTGGAGGATTGTCAAAAATTGTGCTCACCTGGACCTAAATCGATATAAAGGTAGACATGGAGAATCTCCGGGTTCGACCAGCCAGGGGGCACTGCGTCTGTGTCCTTTGTATTCACCGCCCATCCGTTAACACGTGTGCCGCGCATTACCCTTTTTTGGAGAGTATCTCGTGGCTCCATGGGAACTGGAACAAGCTGTGGAGAGTCAAATGTGAGTTGGAATGCTGAGTTTTGAAGATCACTGACCAAAGAGCGGAGTGAACAGTGGGAAAGACTGAGCTTCTGATCCAAGGGAAAAATCTCCTCCATCCAGATGGCCTTCCGAAGATGGCCAACGCTAGATATATCGTTCGGGAAAGGTAATAGTTTCGAAAGCCATGGTATGAAGATCTGAGTAGCCATGGTGGTGGTAGGAGGGGTGGCAGGTTGGAAAGATGGCCGATGCTGTAAATGAAATGTAGGTAGAACGACGTCATCGCATCAAGATGACATAAGATTCTTTTCCCACCCTCTCCCGCAACATTGCACCATTTCTTTGCGAAAGCAGACGCGTCAATCAATCAGAGCGTGTCTTCTTCAAGTCTTCAGGCCTCAGGCACTACAACGCATCATAGCGGGCTTATCGAGCTCTCAGATCAAACCGACACCCACACATCAGCAGAGGTCATTGTCATAGACTCTGATGACTGCCGTGCGTGCCAAGCGGAAGGTGAAGGTCCATGCAGAGAGCTGTTCTGATGTTGAGGTGGTCGAGACAGATGCGCAGCAGACTCGCGTTGCTTCGAGCTCTAGAAAGAAGGAAAAGATCGAACATGGAGCTCGGTTCGTCGGTTCTGGTATTGAATGTCTCTTCGCGTTCCCTCAGGATGAATCTCTCCATTTTGTTGAATTTGGCAGACCAAGATTACTCATTCAGACAGAACACACGCAACATTCTACTGGAGACGAGAGATCCCTAGCCAGTGGCCATAGCTTTCCACGAGACGAAGCGAGCATTCCTAATTCTGCGCCTCATTCAGCGGCGGATCTGGGCGCTTCCGCTCGTTCATGGCAGTCGTCGTTACCTCAGACAGTGACTCACGAACCTCCCTCTGCCTCAGGTGATATCGCTCTCGACCAATGTCCGTTCTGCGGAAGCAGCTTGACGAGCCTCGCTCCACTCGTCAGTTCACTTCTGCAATCTACAGTCACGTCATCTTATGTGTCTCGTATCATACATACAATCACACATCAACGACTGCTGCGACTCCTCTTCTCATTCGACTCCTTCGCCAGGCCTGCTTGTCCCTCCCCACAACCCAACCGCGACACCACGGCAGTCTAAAAGCGAAGGACTCACTGACTGTGACGCGTTCTCGGACCTCATGTCCTCGCGCAAGGCGAACCGAACGAAGCATGGAAGGAAGCCGAGATGGGTGGGGACCGCAGCTTCCGCCCAACAAAAGCGAACGGTGGGCGGAAATGCACCGTTCTACAAGGTCATGCAGGGCATGCCCATCGCCGTCGATGCTTTCTGTTATGGTGCGATCCCTGGTGTGACGTCGTACTTCTTGACGTACGCCCCCGTCGTTGGATTCTACGTGTTCAATACCTGACCCTGCGTCTTCCAGACACGCACATTCAGACCACTATACGAGTCTTTCGTCGACTTGGCAGGCAGGTCCGATCTACTGCTCCGGTAAGTTCCGAGGATTCGTTTGTCAATCTTGAGTCTAACAGCTTTGCAGAGGGGCACGGCTAACTTAATAATCCACATGCTATCGGTTGATCCCAAATGGGTCCATCCTCTTCCTATGGACGTGCCCACTATGGTCCCCAATTCAGGTGGCGTCACAGTGACCCTCATCGAAGCAAAGTTTTGTAAGTTTTGGTCAAATTAACCGGCTAGTCTGACACCCATACGTTTCAAAGGTCTATGGTCTTCGCTATTCTTTCATTGTGGGGACTTCAGAGCATCCCCGCAGCACACGCTCCACCCGGCCGTGAAGGACAAAAGAATCGATATTACATACTTGGATACGACCTATCTTAATCCCAGAGTGAGCCGAAGCGAAGGTATCTGGTGCCTCCTACTCATTGGGCGATAGTATTTATTTCCTGCCCAGGCGCAGGTAATTTCTGCATGCGCAGAGCTCTCCAAACGCTTGGTTTCGGGTAAAGGATCGGCGGAAGACGACAAGGGCACCGTGAGTAAATGTTTCACCCTAATTCCTAAATTAGAAGCAAAAGGCGACATCAAACTTGCCAACACACTCATCCTCGTCGGGTGCGTCGCCTTGTGTATTAGGCTCGTGTACGTGAAACCTGACATTGGAACAGCACATACTTCATCGGCAAGGAGCGCATTGTGAAAGGTCTGATCCATATGTGGGGTCCCTTCCAGCCATCGCGAAAGCACTGGATTCGAAGATCTACTGCGATCAACGGAAAGCCGCGATCCTTCGGTGTCAGTCCGATCCGGAACTGCACCGAATGCTAACTGCGGATCCTTTCTCGGCGAACGTCCACTTAGTCCCCCTAAATGTTGCCACGTCAGACCGCCTGAAGGAGTATATGGGACGGTGGAACGGGCACTGGACCAAGGCGGTTGCCTTCCGTCCGACCGGATGGACGTGAGTCCCCTTTCGTTCCACGACAGCCGAACCACGCTATACCTCCACGACACAGCTACTCGCCGCCCGCCGGTACCAGCTCGACGCCGTCCGTCGGCTCCACCCTCGCGCGACCACCACACCGCGAGTTCACACACGCAGATCTCCGGCCCGCGCGCGGGTCAACGCCGAGCGCGCAGCTCTTCGGCGTGCCGTACTCGGAGCACAGCTCGTTCTTCGAGCTCACGTGCTTCGCGCTGTCGCTCGACTGGGCGCGCATCGTCCCGACAGTGAACGTGAAGAGCGCCGCGAGCCGCGCGAAGATCTCTACTTGGATCGCGCGCTGGGAGGCGGAGCGCAGGAAGCGCCCGCTTGGAGTCGTCCCCCTGTATCGTTCCCCGGAGTACTGGTGATAGGAACGGTAGTTGAGTTGCCGGGTTATCGAGATGCCTCGCCGGACGCCCTCCAGACGCGTACTAGGAGCATGTCTGTAATATATCTCTATTACTGTACCTCTCTGTTGCTATATATCTCACTCATCGGTCGTCACTTCATATCCGGAGCGAGCTAGTATCATAATCTTGCCGCTTGCTGCTGTAGCGAGCGATATCGATGACACCCTTTTTCTGTCCTCCTTGCCACTTGGAAATCCCCAGCTGACATCATCGGGCCTGTTCTGCCTATCTTTGCGAGTCGCCGTTCAGCTCTAACGGTGGGAAGTTCCGTGCTGCGCTGGGTTGAGTGTGAGGCGTGCAGAGGCACGCAGCACGGATAGGTGATTGAACCTGAGCTGTGTTACTGTTATGTGATGTGAAGTTCTGGCAGTGGCATGAGATCGGGAAGTGCACAGAAAATGGGCGAAAGCGCGAAGCGCCTCTCGATCGAAGAAGAGTGTTCTTGTTGCCGAGGCGAGGTCGCGACACCCAACATATAAGGAATCGATGACGCGGCGAGTGAGACTCGGCACCCCCTACTTAGGAAGCGATGGAAAAAAAAAGGCCTGCTCACCCTGCGGGGTGTGTCCACGGTGGAGTCAACTTCTCTGGCACATTGGGGCCGGATAACAGAAGAAAAAATTATGTGGAGGGGCAGGCTCGGAATGGGTTGCGGCAACTGTATGCTTTCTACAGTGTAGGAGGGAGGGGTTCCCGACCGCCCAGCCTCTTTGGGCCTTCGAGACATCGGAGGAAAAAACCCGACCCCTCTGGACTGGATGTGATCGCGCGGAAATGGGGCGAAATCATTTTCCGGGAGAAAGTCGTACACACACATTCCGAATTTCCGAGTAGCTCGGAAAACAAGCATATATGATTCCAATAGTCGAACCAGTTCAAAAGGTGGATGCATTTATGCCGATTAGTGGGGTCTCGCTCCTTGAGTTTTGTAGTACTCGAAACTCGATGCGGCTGGCCTCGCGATACTTTTGGATGGCCCAGATGATCTTGATAGCAGCACGCTTATTGGTCTCGATGTCCCGGAGGCGTTCGAGAGTGGCGGCGACCCGAAGGCCGTGCCTCTCTGGGGGCTCGAGGCCAGCTGCGCAAGCGGCCCTCTCTACCCCTTTTCTTTTTTTTTTTTTTTGGGGGGGGGTTCACTTGGTGAGCGGCCAGCGTGTGTTCTTGGCTTAGTATGCGAAAAGGGTGCGGAGCCTCGGAAGGCCGACTGACCTGGCAGCCGTTGGGATCGTGTCCCCTTCCTGAGACGCCTATTAAAACTCTTCACCCTCACTGCCGGCAGCCTTCGCCGATGCCAGTGGCAGGGGACCTACATCCTCAGGCGGTCTCTAGTGAGGCAAGAGGCACGAGGGGGTCAGGCAGGCCGCATCTTTGGACTGTTTGACAAACAAGGGTGGTCACCGCCTTCTTCCTTGCTCCATTGGTACACCACACCACTTCGTGGCAAGCGATTCGCTGGCCGTATAAGATGCAAGATCAGATGCAAGAGATGGAACCTCTGATATCGGCACCACGCAGTCGTGCCCCGTTCAACGCAAAGTTCAGGTGCATGCTTGGGTGCATGATCTTGAACCCGAGCCTGAGCCCGGGCCTCGTGGTGACAAGAACAAAAATGCTGAGAAGATATGCTTGCCAAGGCACGATTGGCGCTCCTCGATTGACGCGTGTATAGTCATGGGGAGACAGTGAGTGGGCCGGTGACTCAGTGCAGGGCGGTGCCAGTGGCCAGCGGGGGTCTCGGTACGCAGTTTCGTAGGCCATCGACGTGCCAGTTGACGAAACTCAGCACTCAACAGTAACATTCAATGCATTGGTTGATTCGCTATTCTTCAGTTACAGACAACAAGTGTCCACAATCGTGACACCATTCACCTCCTACAGTAATCGTCGACCTCCATACTAGTCGACCTTCATACTATTTCCGCTTTGCTGGTAGATAGGTTGTTGGTTATCCCTCAATAAATACTAATCCCGTGCAGCCAAGACCTGGAAAAACTTGATTTGTTGGCGTTGGCGTTGGCAGCAGCATATGAGATAATCTCCTTGATATGATCTGTTGCTATCTCCACAATTTGCATCCTTCTCCCCGTCCTATCTTGGCCCTTTGGTTGGATCGAAAAAAGGCGATGGGAGACCTTCGATTCGTCGAAATCGAAATTTACAATTTTGCGAGGGTCCTGGACAAACCCGCACGCAGCGCCAGTCACCAAATGCTCATGCTCTGCTTCTGCGCCAAATTGCAATAGGTCTAAGCAAGTCTGTGCAGAGGGACCCCACTTTCTGTAAAGGCGTTGGATATTGCTGACGTCGAGATTGAATACTTTGCTGTGGGGAGAGGTAAGCGAGTGAGAAGCATTTGGAGAGTCACCAACCTGAGAGCTGTTATGTCCTCGATGGAAACATGGTTCATTACAAACATACCCGCTTTGCAATACTTTCGCCAATCTCTCCACCTTGTCTCCACTAGGGGAGTGGTTTGAATGAGCCAAGCAGTTCGCAGCTTGGAAGCGTTCCGAAAGGTGGAACAGGGCTGGGCCGCTTCATCGTTGGAGTCGGAAAGAGCCCAAGTACCATCTGGGAGGTACCTGGTATCTGCTTTAAGGGGGTATCTATAGACGCCGCCTTCGTGGAAGAGAATGAAAAAATCACGTTGTTCAATGGCCACTGGCTTCCTTTCACTTAACCTGTGGAATAGTAGGTAATAAAGAAAGCAGGTTTTCCCTATTTGGATTCAGGAGGCGATCATTCGACGATCATGAGGAGAGCTTACCGATTCCTGGTTGACCGGTCACAACAGCCCCACCACAATCCCTTGCAGTTTCGTGATCTTTTTTGAGCATACCGAAAGCAACGTCGAACTCTGGCCAAAACAGAAGACCGCGTGTTTCATTGTAACCAAGTTCTCTCATCTTCAGGTGGTTGATATGTGTCTTCGGTACATATATCCAAGTTCCATCATCATTGGATATCTCCTCTAGGATGACATTGAGATCTTTGCCCCACAAGGTTGTGTACAGTTGTTCGGCGATTTGCACCTCTGGCAGCGGAGCAGCTGGGTGTTAAACCTGATTGGAGGATTGTCAAGAATTGTGCTCACGTGAACCTAAATCGACAGAAAGGTAGACATGAAGATTCTCCAGCTCAGACCAGCCAGGCGGCACTGTGTCTCTGTCCCTTGCACCCGCCGATCCGTTAACACGTGAGCTGTGCACTGCCCTGTTATGGAGGGTATTTCGTGGCTCTATGGGAACTGGAACAAGCTGTGGACAGTCAAATGTGAGTTGGAATGCTGATTTTTTGAAGATCACTGACCAAAGAGCGGAGTGAACAGTCGAAAATGGTGAGCTCCTGACTTCCCAAGCTCGCTCCCAATTGGGGTGAAATCACATCCCTCCAGATGGCCCTCCGAAGGTGACCGACGCTAGATATATCATCTCCCTGGAAAGGATATAGTCTCAAAAGCCATGGTATAGAGACCCAGATCTGAGTTTCCATGGCGGTGGTAGGAGTTGAGGGACGTTGAGGGGTTGGAAAGATGGCCGATCCCAGTGGCTGTAACGACGTCATCGCATCAAGTCTGTAGCCTCTTTTCGATCAAGGTCAGGCGGCATGAGAAAGTAAAGCGAACGAAGGATGGCATATGAGAGCGTATAGTCTTGAGTGAACGAACGAGGTGGAACATGGTCGTTCCTCTTCTTCGACTGGTTCAAGGACAGAAGACATTTTCATTGTGTCCGCCCACCGCGCCCAGTAAATTGCCAAGATCGGTGATGAGGCTCATCAGCTCGCTCCAGGAGGGTCCCACCCGCCCGTCGCTCGCGACCTCGCCTCGGAAACGCATCCCCGATCGAGAAGTACTTCATGCTTTTGCCCGGTTTCTGTGCAGTCCGCCAAGTTGGATATTTTTCTCACCACTTCCTTTATTGCCCACAAGAGCTCCTACATCGCCCTGCACTAAGCGCTGGTTATTAGAGTAATGGTCACGCCACACCACTTCGGAGTCATGTGACCCCTCGTATATACGCGTTTCGTTTCTATAGTTGTTCCTTAGTCGTTTGTATCATACCGCCACTAAGGGACTTCTAGATCTAATAGGTTATGGGCCCTGTTGCCTAAATCTGGACAACGACCTCTCCCTCAGTAGCTCTAAGACGACTCAGCTTCCGCTTCTGTCAGCCTCTCAACTCTTCTCGTGGCATACGCCCGCTTCACCTCTCGGCCTCTCAGCTCTTCTCGTAGCACAAACCTCGAACTCACAACCCTCGAACACCATCCAAACACATGGCTTCTCCTGGCGGGACAGGAGCCCCAAGCAATCCCCCGGCAGGGGGGTCTGGATCTGCTGGGGCAACCCCTGCGAGCTCATCTGGCACTGGGGCGACACCCGCCGGCTCCGGCGGGACAGATGTCGTCATCAATGAGAAGCCATTCGCCTCCGATCCGGCTTGGCCGGCAGATCTCCTTCTCAATCGCCTGAAGTCCAACTGGGAATGATGGGACCGACGCTTGACTCTGATCGTCGATCAGCGCAACTTCTCGTACTACCTCGACGGCTCCCTCCCATGTCCCGATCCGGTCACCCATCCTAAGGCAGCCCTTAATTGGGGGAGCAATGACCGTGCCCTCCGCGCATTTATCCTAGAACATGTTGCGGACGTCGAATACGGAATTGCCAAGCCATTCCGTACTTCACGTGAAGTGTACAACGCTCTACGCAAGAGCCATGAAAATTTGGGTCCACATGCCCAAGTCCATCTCATGAAGAAGGCCCTCGACGCCCGCGTGACACTCACACCCCCTTTGAACTTAGGCCAGACCTTTGATGAGATCGACCGCCTGCACGAGAGATTCACGAGCATGGGCAAGATGGACGACGATAAATTGAAGATCCTGCTCTACATCAACTCACTCGATCCGCTCCCTCAATTGCAGTCCTCTGTCAACGAAATGCTCTCAAACCCTGCGGTCACCTCGACCGACGTTAAGGAGCGAGTTATTCGAGAGGAGCAACTGCTCCAACGCCGTGAAGCATTGGGTATTCCCCTCACTTCCGGACTGGGAGAGAGCACCGCTTTAGCCGCTACCACTTCGACTAGGACCAGACCGGTCTGCGCCAACTGCAAACGCAACAATCATCGCACCGAATATTGCATCTCCCCCGGTGGACAAATGGCCGGGAAAACCATCGACGAAGCCCGAGCCGCGCAAAGAGCTGCGGCGGGCAAACAACAGTCCCGCGGCAATCGCAACACCGCCAACTCCAGCACTCCGCAACAAACAACCACGTCCTCCAACACTCCGCAACAAACAACGACGCCGACTGCCGCGCCTTCAAAGCATACAACTATGACTCTCAATGGAAAGTGTTATATGCTGGTACCCAACAATAACGCTACGCCACAGGCCGCTCCGCAGACCGTTGACACCGGGGAAGGTAATATGGGAGCCATCTCAATGGCCGACTACGACCAAGAGGAGTATTTCGCAATGCTGGCAACGACCGATGATGCTCGCGCTTCCATCAACTGGAATGAGAACATGCAGTTAATCAAGAATCCTGTGGCATATTCTGTTGGACGTTGCGACTTACCGCGCGCCACCGAAATGCCCTTCATCTTCGACACCGGAGCAACTTGCCACATTTCGCCTGAAGCGTCTGACTTCAAAACTCTTAAAAGGATCCCGCGTTATCCCGTCAAAGGCTTGGCTGGGTCCGCCATATACGCTGTCGGGGTCGGCGACATTGAGCTTCGCATTGCAGGCGGCCACACTCTGCTCCTCTCCGACGTCCTCTACATTCCCGACTCCTCCGTACGCCTCATCTCCATACTCGCCTTGAACAAACGCGGAGGTTATATCGCCCACTTCGACTCCACGAGCTGCTGGGTCACAAACAAAAGCAACACAGTGCTCGTTCGCGGAGTATTATCACCCACTAAACGCCTATACGTCCTTACCACACAGATCCCTGCCGTCCTACGCAGAAAGTCGATTGAGCCAGCCACTGCCCTCTACACGAGGGTACCGGACATCGAGACTTGGCACCGCCGACTGGGACACTGCAACAATCGCACCATACTCGAAATGGCAAAGGGTAATGTCTCCACAGGTATGCCGATCGACTTATCTTCTTTCCCTGCCAAATGTGATCACTGCACACTCGGCAAGCAGTCGCGATCGTCGGTGCCCAAGACTCGGGAGGGTCCTAAAGCGGAGAGGAAGCTGGGAAAGGTTTTTGTTGACTTGTGTGGACCAATGGCTGTTACTTCTCGCTCCGGAAACGTTTATTCAATGAACATGATCGATGATTTCTCCGGTTACGTTTGGAGCATTCCCTTGCGTTCTAAATCCGAAGCATTCGCGGCAATCCAAACTTGGCACAAAGCAGTCTGTAACGCCGCCACTGGCGTGAGTCCGACTTGGACAACGAAAGGGCGTTGACTACTCAGCGTGAGGACCTAAGTCAGGTCGATATCGGATACACGGCTCCTTTGCGGCACGTGATCTCTGTAAGCACTAGGGCTAGGTCCACTAGGCGTATTCGATGCGCGACTTGCTCTACAAGAGTCAAGCGAAAGAGGAGACAGACGACTGAGAGGAGAGAAAGGAGTAGGACTGTGATGGCTATTGAAGAAGACCAGAATGGCGTATTCTGGTCTTTGTCCTCCTCTACTTATACATGAGGGGTATGGCTTTAAAGCTCCCCGTGAATCTTGTACTACTAGTGGCGTAAATAGCTCGAACCCTATTATCGCTATCCTAGTAATGAGTCATGCCACATCGGCATGTGATATCGTACTGCTGACTGATGCGAGAAGTCCATGACCTATTACGACTTACTAAGGGAGTCATCACCGTGTAGTAAGCGTCCACTTCCGCGACCGTAACATCACCCCCTTTTCAGCTGCGACGCCCACGGCGCCGAGTAGGTCCGATGCCTCCCATCCAACCCTCCTGCACCTCCGTAATGCGGTCCCACGTGTTAGCCATCTCGAGCCGGAATTTGGAGCGGGTCAGCTCCCCTTGTACCCCTCCCAGCGCCTGCGCTAAGGCGTGGAGGCGCTGCTCCATCCTCTCCGCCTCGTGCTTGTACGCTCGGTAGCGAGTCAACTCCGCCTTGAGCCCCGTGTCCTTGAGCTCGTTGACCGCGCGGTCGACGCGATGCTGGTTGCTGTGCCCACCTACGAAGGCGTACATGTCCTCCGGCCTGTAGTGGGGCTTACCCGCTTCGCGCACTTGTGGCTCGGCGTAGAGGGGCCGGGTGTATACCTTCTCGCTGTCGGCTAAGAGGGCGAGTACTTGGGGGTCCGGCCCCATGATGACTTGAATGAAGGTCGCTTGACGCGTGACCCCCTGTGCATCGGTGATAGGGTAGTGGACGAAATCTTCGCCCCGATTGTGCTTGTAGCCGTGGGGTGGCTGTCCTCCGTTGCCGCCGCCCAGGAAGCGCAGACGGACTGCGGGGTGCGGTGCGTCCTCGGCGTCGACTTGTACGTCGCCTCGGAATAGGGGGCGTCCCATCGTGTCACACGCGAACGGGGTCTCGCGCGGGTCGTCAGAGTCGGTGGCGGTGATGATGAAGGGCTGCTCAGCTGGGTAGTATTCCCGCAACGCGCCCTCTACGGCTTCGTACACTGCTCTCTCAGCATCGCGGTGAACCACTGGCGTCGCACGAGGAGCCTCATTCTCCTTGTCGCTGCCATCGATAGTTGATGATCGCGCCACTCGGCGGCCTCGTACCGCCAGTTGCGCTGGGCCATCCACGCTTCCCACTTCATCGTCGCCTCTGTCTTGCTTTGCTTCCTCCCGAACCTCGATACGTACGGGGAGGGGTTCGGGCGGTGCGTCGTCGAGACCGCCTCCGACAATTGCGCGAAGTTGGCGCACTTCGTCGGCGGAGTAGGGGATGGTGGAGACGCGTCGCCCTTCGTGGTCGAAGAGCCAGTAGGTGGCCGGCTCGTCGGGGTTGTCGACGTCTTCGATGGCGGTAGCGTTGGCGAGCGCGGTGACGAGCTCTTGATGGGTGAGTGAGTCGACTCCGTGGGCAGCGAGAGAGGAGGCAATGGTGGAAGCGGGAAGAGACATTGTTGGTTGAGTGGAGATGCCAGTGTGGGGGAATGAAGTTGACTTAGCGTCGGTTCTCCTGCTTATAACCCTCCCCAATGTACTTTCATACTCCGCTATGGCTTTGTCCGCGAACATGTCAGCTTTGTTGACCCACTGATTGTCCGAGTCGGAATACCCCTTCCATTTCACAAGGTATTGGATCTTCTTGTTCCGGCCGAATTGCCGTGAGTCTAGAATCCGTTCGATTTCATATTCCTCCTCGCCGTCCACTAGATCCGGTGGGGGTCGCGTGAAGTTTTCACCATGCATGGGCGTCTCGCGGTAGGGCGTGAGTAGATCGATGTGAAACACCGGGTGAATACTCCACTGCGTGGGAAGTTCCAGTCGGTAGTTGACTGGCGATAGTACCTGAGTGATCCGGAATGGCCCGTGTCTCCGCGCGGCGAGCTTGGCAGTGGGTTGATTGGTGCGGAGATGTCGTCCTTCTAACCAAACCCGGTCTCCCTCCTGATAACGGGGTGTGGTTCGGTGTTTGATCCATAGCGCCTGGGCCTTTTTGATCAGTGCCTGGGCGTCCCTCCGTGCTTCTCGGAATTGTTGAAGTCTCGTGAGTACCTGAGGGATAGGGGATGGCTTATCGGTCCAATCAGCACGCGGATCATATCCCATCATCAGGGCGAAGGGCGACTTCCTTGTGGTTTCGTGGGGCCAGCTATTGTGAGCAAATTCCGCCATAGGGAGGAAGTGCGCCCAGTTGTCTTGACGTTCATTGGCCCAGAATCGGAGGTATTGCTCGAGCCATTGATTGGTTCTCTCCGATTGCCCGTCGGTACGCGGGTGGTAGGCTGTCGAAATGTTTTGATAAATTCCTAAGATCCGGCATAATTCCCTTGTAAACTTGGAGGCGAATCGAGGGTCTCGATCACTAATGATTTTGGATGGGAGTCCGAACCGTCGGAACACGTGTGTGACGTAGAGTGCCGCCGTTCCCTCAGCCGTGATCTCTTCTATGCATGGAATAAAGATCGAAGCTTTGGTGCAGTCGTGATCTGTGACCGTGAGGATCGAGTCGTGTCCTTGGGAGACTGGTAGTTTAGTGATAAAATCCAGGGCTATGGTTTCGAATGGCTTAGCTTCGGGGATTGGCGTGATTGGTGACAATGGCGCTTTGGTGGGTCGGTTGTTGACTTTGTGGCGTTGGCAATCGGCGCATCCTTGGACGTACTCAGTTATGTGTTCCAACATACGTGGCCACCAGTAGTGACGCTCCACGATTCGAGCAGTGCGTTTAATGCCTGGATGTCCATAGATTGGGGGATCGTGGTGATTCCGAATGATAAGGCGAATGTCGTCCCTTTCCCCCGTGATGACTCGTGCTCCCTGTCTGTACCAAACGCCGTCGATTTTCTTGAGCTTGTGCGAATCCACCCATGGGCGTATTCTGGCTTCATCCTGGTGGTGGTTTTCAGGTAGTTGGGTGGTCATGTTGCGTACGAATACGGTGTCGGGGAGGACGGTGACTCCTTCGTTGTCTTGTTCGCCTTTATCGTAGTCGGGTCGTCTTGACAGTGCGTCGGCGCGTCCGTTGTTTGTCCCTTTGATGTGGTGGATCTCGAAGTCGTATTCCATTAGTTCAAGCACTTCTCTGGCGACTCGGCGACTTATCTTCTGGGGTGACTTCCAGTGCGTGAGGTTCAGGTGATCTGAGAATATCTTGACTTTGTGCGGGGATCCTGCCAGGTAGGGTCGCCAGTGCCGAAGGGCTTTGACGATCGCCAGGAGTTCTAGGTCGTAGATGTCATAGTTACGTTCCGCTTTGTTGAGCGTGGCTGAGTAGTAGCCTATCGGATGTCGTTTCCCGTCGCCTTTCTTTTGTAGCAATACGGCGCCCACGGCGTATCCTGACGCGTCTACTTCCAGTTCGAATTGGTCGGTGAGAGTGGGGTGTGCTAGGACAGGTTCTGTGGTTACGAGGTCCTTCAGCGTCTGGAAGGCCTTTTCTTCGTCTTGTCCCCAGTTCCACTCCGTGTCTTTCCGCGTGAGTCTGTTTAGGGCTCGTGCATGCGTTGCGAACCCGCGGATGAAGAGGCGGTAAAAATTGCAGAAGCCCAAAAAGGAGCGTACGTCACGTACTTTCGTGGGGCGGGGCCAGTCGCGTATGCCCGAGATTTTTACCGGGTCCATGCGTGTCACCCCCTTTTCAAGGATGACCCCCAGGTAATCCATCCGCGGTTGGTGGAACAGGCATTTTTCTGGTTTGAAGTAGAGGTCGTGATCCAGGGCTACTTGCAGGACGTCGCTAACGGCCGCGATGTGGGCAGCCATCCCTGCGTGTTCGTGGGTGGCTATGCCGATGTCGTCCATGTAGACGCGGATGATTGTACCCAGTAGCGTGTGTTTAGCGATAATGGGGGCCAGGATGTAGTCCATCATGGCTTGGAAGGTCGCCGGTGAGTTGGTAAGTCCGAAGTACATCACCAAGGGTTCATAGAGGCCGTAGTGTGTTTTGAAAGCGGCTTTCGGTTCATCCCCTTCCTTCACCCGTATGTTGTTGTACCCCCACCGCACATCGAGTTTGGTGTAAATGTGTCCGTCCCCAAGGTCGTTGATGAGTTCTGCCATGAGGGGCAGAGGGTATTGATTGCGAATGGTGCATGCGTTGATTCTTCGGTAATCCTGGACGGGGCGAAGTTTTCCATCCTTCTTCTTGATGAAGAAGAATGACGAGGCGTAGGGAGATTTTGATGGTCGAATATATCCCATTTTGAGCTGTTCCTCGAGCCAGGTTTTCAGTTGGCCGTCTTCTTCTTGTGTCATAGGGTACACCTTGCAGTCGATCGATGCCGGCGTACCGGGTTTGAAGTCGATGGCGTGGTCCCAGGGTCTTGACGGTGGAAATCGGTGTGAGGCTTCTTCGTTAAAGATCTTCGCGAATCGTTGGTATGGTTCAGGTATTACCGTCGGTGCTGTTGGTTTCTTAGCCTCGATTGCTAATTCGGTGGCTGTGGTACGTAACTGGCATGCTTCTTCCAATTCTTGTATCGCGTCCTCTCGGTCCTTTTGAGTAAAGGTGGCAGCTAATATGGTTTGCGGCTCTGTGGGGTTGATGGATCGCAATACTACCGGCAGGGCGTCTTCATGTATGGTGGCGTGTTTCCAGCTGATGGTGGGTTCGTATGCTGCTAGCCAGGGGTATCCAAGTACTAGTTCTTCACTTCCTATGTCGGTGACTAGGAAGCGCATGGTTCTGTGAATTCCCGTTGTTTCTACGTCGAGATCAATGAAGTGGGTGATAGACCCAGCTTTATTCTCCGTATTATCGATGTTCCATATCTTTTTTGGACGGTCTAGTGGTTGTAGTCCTAACCCCATCCGTTTGGCGAACGAGGGTCTTATGAAGTTGTCGGTGGCTCCGGAGTCTACGAGCCCTTTTATGTCGGCCATGGAGTAACTTGTACGAATCGAGACTGGGATTCTAAGCGAACGGAAGCGAGTCATGATTACAGAGTTACAATTAATTGCCCTCACCCAGGCCGATGGGTTTAGGCGTCCTGAAAACCCTCCTGACTCCACAAGTCCTGGAAGATAATGTCTTTTACGTCGTCTGGCGCTGCTCTCACTCCCTCTATCCAACTCCTAGCTGCTTCTTGGGGGGTGGATGTATTTGCTACTCGGGCGGTCGGAGCTTCTTGTTGACTGTAATAGTCCGTTTCCGTGTACCTGGTTTGGTTCATAGGAGGTCTATCTTGTCGTTGTTGTCGACGTGGGGCGGTGCAATCTCGTGAGAAGTGGCCCGGATTGTTACAATTGTAGCAGATGACTTCCCTCATATTACGCCTTTGTCCGCCTCCTCTGTTCTGATTTCCTCCTCCTCGTGGTGTGAATGGGGGGCGGTGTGATTGCGTGTTCCTGGTGAGTATGTCTTCCGCCCCAGCGAGACGGGCGCGGGAGCGGTCTGCCGAGGTGTCCATGGCGTTTGGGTCGTAGCGAGGAGGTGGGTGTCGAGGGGGGTTCCATATATTTCCGAAGCCTCGAGGTGGTTGCGAACGCGGCGGGGTTACTCGTGTTGGGGTGGATAGATTGAGTCGGGCGCGAAGGTGAATGTATTGCTTCTGGCGTCTTAAGGTTGCGGCCTTCCATTCGTCGAAAGTTACTGGACTGTCGAGTTCGTACACCTTGGTGAATAATTTGCTCGGTAGTCCCGCCGTGAAGCGATCGATTGTTTGTCGGTCGTTTAGGCGGTAGTCGGCCTGTCTTGCCAGTTGTTCGAAGTTGGTGACGTACGTGTCGATGTCATCTCCAATCATTTTGATTCCTTTTGCCAGTGCGGCCTGGGCTTGTTCTTGCTCTAGGATGTTGGAGAAACGATCCGAGAAACCGGCTGTGAGAGTGTCCCATAGGAACTCGTCATACCTATCGCGGCCCGTCCTTAATTCGTTGTTGAGCCATCCCAGGAAGCTCAGCGTCCAGTTGCTGACCATTGGTCCTTTGACGAATCCGAGGAATAGTAAGCATCGTCGGTATACGTTCCGGAAGATTGGAGCATCTGCATTTAATCCCCAGTAAAGGTGCCATTGAGTTAGGAAGGATTCGTACAGCGTTCTGTCCCCCGTGAAAACGGTGGGTTTTTCTCCCTCGAGCTTTCCCTCGCCTGGTTGGGCTCCTCCGGGTGGCCCTCCTCCGGGTGGTCCTCCTCCGGGTGGCCCTCCTCCGGGTGGCCTCCCTCCGGGTGGCCCTCCTCCGGGTGGCCCCCCTCTGGGAGGTCCTCCTCCGAAGTCTCCCGGCCTTCCATAGGGTCGGTGAGGGGGTTGACTTCCTCCTGCTCCTGGTGGAGGGTCGGGATGATCTGGTCCCACTGCGCGAAATATCGCTGCTTCGTCGGCGTCCATTCGGTGCCCCGTGGACGGGTTAATAGGCAGGAGGATGGCATTAGCTTCCTCTCTGATACGTCGTACTTCTTCGGTGATGAGTGTTTCCTCCTGCGTGAGGGTGGCTGTGGCCATTTCTATGGCGGGAGATCGAATGTGGATGGTTTCGGGTTCGTGGATGTGGAGCGACTCAGCTGTTTGGATAACGTCCGCTACTTCGGGTTCGTCTTCTTCTTCTGTTTGACTTTCGTCTCCGCTTGTTTCTGAGGGTGCGGGTGTTCTTGGTTCCGAGTTACTGGGCTCTTCTTGTTGCCCGTCGATGTGTCCCCACTGCTCTCTTGTGGGTAAGGTCCGGGCGTCGATATCGCAATTATAGTTTCGGCCCGCTGGTCGTACTACGTCCCACCGGTTGTCTATGGGGTTCCACGTAATCTCCACCCAGCACGTGTTATCGAAGTTGAACTCAACTGCTCGATATCGGGTTGGTCCCGATGCGAAGTCAACGAAGTATCCGGTGTCTCCTCGGTATTCCCTCCACCTAGCGGCTCCTAGGAACTGTGTGGGTACGTTGCGGTCTCCTCGTCTTTCGAGGGTGTAGGTTCTGAAGTTAGTCCAACGATCTCGAGTTGTGAACGCCACGGTTGAGAGATTCTGGTCTTAATGTAACGCCGCCACTGGCGTGAGTCCGACTTGGACAACGAAAGGGCGTTGACTACTCAGCGTGAGGACCTAAGTCAGGTCGATATCGGATACACGGCTCCTTTGCGGCACGTGATCTCTGTAAGCACTAGGGCTAGGTCCACTAGGCGTATTCGATGCGCGACTTGCTCTACAAGAGTCAAGCGAAAGAGGAGACAGACGACTGAGAGGAGAGAAAGGAGTAGGACTGTGATGGCTATTGAAGAAGACCAGAATGGCGTATTCTGGTCTTTGTCCTCCTCTACTTATACATGAGGGGTATGGCTTTAAAGCTCCCCGTGAATCTTGTACTACTAGTGGCGTAAATAGCTCGAACCCTATTATCGCTATCCTAGTAATGAGTCATGCCACATCGGCATGTGATATCGTACTGCTGACTGATGCGAGAAGTCCATGACCTATTACGACTTACTAAGGGAGTCATCACCGTGTAGTAAGCATCCACTTCCGCGACCGTAACAAGTCACCGTTCAAACAGATGACAAACTTCGCAGTCTCGTCACCGATAACGGCGAACTAGTCTCCACTCACATGCGCGATTGGTGCGCCACAGAAGGGATCGATCACCAGCTCACTGCCCCCTATACGTCAGCGCAAAATGGAAGAGCTGAACGTCTACACAAAACACTTCTCGGAAAAGCCCGCGCGATGCGCATAGCCTGCAATGCGCCCGCATCCTTTTGGGACGAGTTTTGCTCCACCGCCGCATATCTTACCAACCTGACTGCAGCCACTGCCAACTGCGGCAAGACACCCTACGAGCTATGGTTCAATCGGAAACCGTCACTCTCCCATCTGAAAGAGATCGGGTGCCGCGCCTTCGCCCTTCACACACCTTCACTCTCGAAAGTCTACCAGCGATCGACGCCATGTACCCTTATCGGGTACGCTCCACATTCCAAGGCCTATCGCCTCTGGGATACCTCCTCTTCTCGTATATTTAACTCCTATCATGTTACATTTAAAGAACATCTAGATTCGGAACCATCCCCTCTCCTTCCCGGTACTATACTTGGCATGTCAGTTTCCTCTTCGCCACCTTCTTGGGACTGCGTCGGCCCTACGCCATTGACTCACAGCGCAGACCGTGACCCATCATTTTCTTCTCTTACTATACCCAATAATGACGTTGATTCCCTTTCCTACGATAATACATCACATATACCGTCACTCCCAAATACAACAACACCAAATACCGTAAATCCTATCATACCAACTGCACCTCCCCCTCCCAACCGTCCAATCACAACGACTGCGCCAAATACCGTAAATCCTATCATATCACCTGACCTCCCCGACCACCCAATCATCACGCCTCCTTCTCCCCTTGATCCGCTTACACCCTCCCCTGAACCAACTACCCCCCTCTTCGACGCTCATCACGACTACCTATGCCTTCCACGCACCTAGCAACGAACGACGGCTTACGCCACGGACCTCGCCTCACTACCGCAATATCAGAAGCACGGCAATCCGGGGCGCGCCGCCAGGAGGAGCGAAGATCACATTCGGCGGCGCCTCAGGACCATGCGTATGCCATTCTCTCGGAATACTCTGACGTACGAGACACACACGACTTGCTGCCCACTGACCTCCATTTCGAGGGTAACCCTCCTTCCATCGACGACGCCCTCGCTGCTCTCAGCGATGGATCCCTAGAACCCTCACTAGAAGACGATGAACCAACTTGGGCACAAGCACTCGCGTCTCCCGAGCGAGAATACTGGATCGCTGGCGGCCGTGATGAGCTAAAAAGCCTTGAAGACCTTAAAGTCTTCGTCCTCATACCTCGATCGGAAGTTCCGCATGGACAACGTCCTCTCAAAGGCAAACTGGTCTGCAAACAGAAGAGGGACGACACCGGCAAAGTCGTAAGATATAAAGTGCGCTATGTCGCGAAGGGGTTCGCACAGCAATGGGGCATTGACTACGACAAGACCACCGCTCCAACAGTACGACTCGAATCATTCCGCTCCATTCTACACATCGCCGCAACTCTTGACTGGGATGTCCAACAATTCGATATCAAGACGGCTTTTCTCCACGGTGTCCTACCCGAAGGCGAAACCATGTTTATGGAGCAGCCCCCAGGTTTTGAGGAGCCCGGGAAGGAGGACTGGGTAATGCGCTTGATGAAGAGTATCTACGGAATGAAACAGGCAAGTCGGATATGGAATCAAACTTTCCACAATACCGTAACGCAATGGGGCTTTGAGCGACTTCCGTGCGAATGGTGCGTATATCGTCGCCAAACTTCCTCTGGAGTCATCATTTTCGCGGTACATGTCGACGATATTGTCTCGGCGGCCTCCTCTGTGGACGAAAACTCCTGGTTCCGTGATAAGCTGAAAGCTCAATGGGATATATCCGACCTTGGGCCTGCTAAGTACGCCTTGGGTATCGCCATCTCTCGCGATCGTCCGAACCGTCTCGTCTCCCTTTCACAAACAGCGAAAATCGACCGACTAGTCGAGGAATACCATCAAAGCGACGCATACCCAACCGACACACCAATGGTTGCTGGGCTTCAACTACGTCGTCCGGATAAGAAACTGCCTATACCACCCTGAAGTCTCCGAATGGATGGAACGCACGCCATACCGCTCCCTTGTTGGCAGCCTCATGTATCTCGCGATAGCCACCAGACCAGACATCGCCTACGCCGTTGGACGCCTCTCCTCGTTCTTAGACTGCTACAGACCCGAGCACTGGGCAGCAGCCATCCGCGTCCTACGATATCTCAAGGGCACCCGCTCATATGCGCTTACGCTCGGTGGTCGCAACACACTAAACTTATGTGGCTACTCCGATTCTGATTATGCCAACTGTGTCGATACTAGCCGGTCTGTGGGTGGTTATTGCTTCACACTTGGCTCAGGAATGGTTTCCTGGAGCTCGCGGAAACAAGCTACAGTTGCCGATTCATCCTGCTACGCCGAATACATCGCCTTACACGCGGCCACTGCACGAAGCCGTCTTCCTTCGACAACTTCTCTCTGGGCTCCACCTACTGGCTTCCTCACCTACTCGTTTGCTCTGCGACAATGACGCGGCCACCCGATTGGCGGAAGACCACGTTTGGCACTCCCACACTAAACATGTACGCGTAAAATACCACTTCACCCGCGAACAAGTACTAGCCGGCGACATATCTGTTTCACGTGTTTCCTCGAAAGAGAACACTGCCGACATCCTTACGAAGCCTTTGGGAAAGGTAGAGTTTAACCGACTACGTCATTACCTGGGCATCACCGCAGACTGCGTCGGTCCGCGTTCACCATGAGGAGGAGCGCTATCACACTTTCTTTCTTCTCTTTCTTTTTCTTTCCGTTTTCGTATCATTCTTTTTGTTCCACTATAAATTCATACTTCACTACTATATATATATACTGCGCGTTTGTGTCGAGGAGGAGTATTAGAGTAATGGTCACGCCACACCACTTCGGAGTCATGTGACCCCTCGTATATACGCGTTTCGTTTCTATAGTTGTTCCTTAGTCGTTTGTATCATACCGCCACTAAGGGACTTCTAGGTACATCCAATCTAGTCGTTTGTATCATACCGCCACTAAGGGACTTCTAGATCTAATACTGGTCCCTTCCCTCCCGGCGCCATCCCGAACCTAACAGGGAGAGTAAGGCAGTGACTCGAAAAGAAGGCAGAAAAGGCCCGATTACAGATGTCGGCCGGGGATTTCCAAGGTGACGATAGAAAAAAGAATGTCATCGGTATCACTCGCCGCAACTGCAAGCAGTAAGATTATGATACGATACACTCTCCGGATACGACGTAACACACAACTGATGAGTGAGAGCTATAACCGAGGGGGAGAGATATAGTACAGAGATGCTCTTAGTCTGCGTCCGGAGGGCGTCTGGCGAGGCAGCCCTGGCAACCCAATTACCGTTCCTGTCACCAATACTCCGGTGTGCGATACGAGGGAACGACACCAGGTGGGCGCTTCCTGCGCTCTGCCTCCCAGCGCGTGATCCAAGTAGAGATCTTCGCGCGACTCGCGGCGCTCTCGACGTTCACCGTCGGGACGATGCGCACACAGTCGAGCGACAGCACGAAGCACGTGAGTTCGAAAGACGAGCTGTGCTCCGAGTATGGCACACCGAAGAGCTGGGTGATCGGTGTTGAGCCACACGAGCCGGAGATGCGCGTATGTGAACTCGCGGTGCGGTAGTCGCGCGAGGGTGGAGGCAACGGACGGCGTCGAGTTGATGCCGGTGGGCGGCGAGTAGCTGTGTCGTGGAGGTATAGCGTGGTTCGGCTGTCGTGGAACGAAAAGGGGACTCACGTCCATCCGGTCGGACGGAAGGCAACCGCCTTGGTCCAGTGCCGTTCCACCGTCCCATATACTCCTTCAGGCGGTCTGACGTGGCAACGTTTAGGGGGACTATGTGAACATTCGTCGAGAAAGAATCCGCAGTTAGCATTTCGTGCAGCTCCAGGTCGGATTGACACCGAATGATCGTGGCTTTCCGTTGATCGCAGTAGATCTTCGAATCCAGCAGTGCTTCGCGATAGCTGGAAGGGATAGCCAGCACCGGTGTTCCTACACCCCACGTATGGATCAGACCTTTCACAATGCGCTCCTTGCCGATGGTGTATGTGCTGTTCCAATGTCAGGTTTCACGTACACGAGCCATAATATAAGGCGACGCACCCGACGAGGATGAGTGTGTTGGCAAGTTTGACGTCGCCTTTTGCCTCTAATTTAGGAATTAGGGTGAGCCATTTACTCACGGTGCCCTTGTCGTCTTCCGCCGATCCTTGACCAGATACCAAGCATCTGGAGAGCTTTGCGCATGCAGAAATTACCTGCGCCTGGGCAGGAAACAAATACTATGTTGTATCGCTCAATGAGTAGGAGGCACCAGACACCAGATACCTTCGCTTCGGCTCACTCTGGGATTAAAATGGGTTGTATCCAAGTATATAATATCGATTCTTTTGTCCTTCACGGCCGGGTGGAGCGTGTGTTGCGGGGATGCTCTGAAGTCTCCACAATGAAGGTACCGGAATATTCTAGCTGAGCCTACGTGGCTCGACTTGTATGTGCTGTCACCAGCATTCACGGTCTGCGGACCCTCAAAAAATATTAGCGAAGACGCTGGACTTTTGAAACGTATGCATGTCAGATTAGCGGGTTGATCCGACCAAAACTTACAATGGTTTGCTTCGATGAGGGTCACTGTGATGCCACCTGAATTGGGGGTACGTCCATGGGAAGAGGATGGACCCATTTAGGATCAACCGATAGCATGTGAATTATTGAGTTAGCCGTGCCCTCTGCAAAGCTGTTAGACTCAAGATTGACAAGCAAACCCTCGGAACTTAACGGAGCAGTAAATCGGACCTGCTTGCCAAGTCGACGAAAGACTCTGAATGTGCATACTTAGAAGATGCAGGATCAAGTATCAGAATCCAACGACGAGGGCTTACGTCAAGAAGTACGAGGTCACACCAGGGATCGCTCCATAACAGAGAAGCATTGACGGCGATGGGCAGGCATGCCTTGCATGACTTTGTAAAACGGCGGTTTTCTTCGCCCGCCGTTCGCTTTTGTTGGGCAGAAGCTGCAGACCCCAACCGTCTCGGCTTCCTTCCATGCTTCGTTCGCCTTGCGCGAGGACACGAGGACCGAGAATGCGTCACCGTCGGCGAGTTCTTCGCATTTAGACTGCTGTGGTGCCGTGGAAGAGCTGCAGGGAGAGACAAGTGGGCCTGTTTCAGGAACCGAATGAGAAGAGTCGCAGCAGTCGTTGGTGCAAGCGTTGGTGTGTGATTGTATATCGGCTGCCAAGAGAGGCGCAGAAGTAGGCACGCTCGATTCGTCTTGTAGAAAGCTAGAGCAAGTGGCTAAGGATTGAGGTGGGGGTGCACGTGACAGCCCGCGAAGGACGTCTGGCCCTGCGTTACCGCTTCGGTAAGTTCCGAGGATTCGCTTGTCAAAGCTTTGCAGAGGGTAGCTTTGCAGAGGGCACGGCTAACGTCGCCTTGTGTATTAAGGCTCGTGCACGTGAAACCTGACATCGGAACAGCACATACTCCATCGGCAAGGAGCGCATTGTGAAAGGTCTGATCCATATGTAGGGGCGTGTAGGCACTTCAGCGCTGACTATCCCTTCCAGCTATCGCGAAGGCACTATTCAGAGATCTACTACGATCGAAGGAAAGCCGCGATCCTCCGGTGTCAATCCGACCCGGGGCTGCACGAAATGCTAACTGCGGATTCTTTCTCGACGAATGTTCACATAATCCCCTAAACGTTGCCACGTCAAACCTCCTGAAGGAGTATATGGGACGGTGGAACGGCACTGGACCAAGGCGGTTGCCTTCCGTCCGACCGGATGGACGTGAGTCCCCTTTCGTTTCACACAGCCGAACTACTGCGTGCCTCCACGAACACAAAGCTACACACCACCCGCCGGCACTAGCTCGACGCCGTCCGTAGCCGCCACCCTCGCGCGACCCCTGCACCGCGAGTTCATACACGCACATCTACGGCCCGCGCGCGGCTCAACGCCGAGCGCGCAGCTCTTCGGCGTGTCGTACTCAGAGCACAGCCCGTTTTTCGAGCTCACGTGCTTTGTGCTGTCGCTCGACTGGGCGCGCATCGTCCCGACGGTGAACGTCGAGAGTGCCGCGAGCCGCGCGAAGATCTCTACTTGGATCGCGCGCTGGGAGGAGGAGCGCAGGAAGCGCCCGCCTGGAGTCGTCTCCCCGTATCGTACCCCGGAGTATTGGTTACAGGAACGGTAATTGGTTTGCCGGGTTATCGGGATGCCTCGCCGGACGCGTACTAGGAACATGTCTGTAATATATCTCAATTACCTCTCGGTTCCCATACATCTAACTCATCGGTCGTGCGTCACTTCATATTCGGAGAGAGCTGGTATCATAACATTACCGCTTGCAGCTGTAGCGAGCGATATCGATGACACCTTTTTCCTGTCGTCACTCCTGGCTACTTGGAAATCCCCAGCCGACATCACCGGGCCTGTTCTGCCTAATTTCTCATCCCGGTGATGCTTTGATATCTTGATTGAAAGAGTACAGCAAGGGGGTACCTGTGATGTGATGCACCAACTCTCGCGTCTTCGACGGAGGCGGCTAACGTTTGTTCTCTTTTCTGCTCGAGCGTGATCTGGAACCGTAAGGTCTTTGGACTGTTTGACAAACAAGGATGGTCACCGCCTTCTTCCTTGCTCCATTGGTACACCAGACTACTTCGTGGCAAGCGATTCGCTGGCCGTATAAGGTGCAAGATCAGACGCAAGAGATAGAACCTCACATCGGCACCACGCGGTCACGCTCCGTTCAACGCAAAGTTCAGGTGCGTGCATGGGTGCATGATCTTGGACCCGAGCCTAAGCCCGTGGTGACACGAACAAAAAATGCTGAGAAGATGTGTTTGCCAGTGCGCGATTGGCGCTCCCCGATTGACGCGTGTATAGTCCTGAGGAGGCAGTGAGTGGGCCTGTGACTCGGTGCAGGGCACAGTCGCAATGCGGCGGTCACCCTGTTACGGTACGCAATTTCGCAGGCCATGTCCTCGATGTGCCAGTTGACCAAACTTATCGCTTAACAGTAACATTCAATGCATAAGTCAATTTGCTATTCTTCAGTTCCGACACTCGCAAATAGCGCGGCATTTTTGCAGAAGTGCTGAGTGACTAGGGGATGGGTTCATAGCTAACGTTTAAGAGACCGGGTGGTTCAACTTACCGACTGGCTGTGCACCGCCAGCCTACCAGGACCCGGTAGTATTAATTGCGGGAGGATAGGACCTGTGTGACGTCGACGATTTCTGCTGTTTGCATCTTTTTGGCAGCCTGAGCTCATGAAACATTTCCCGAGAACAATAGTTACGGAGTGAAGCTAGTGAAGTCGCGCCCAGAATGACGGAAATTGTGGGGGAGCGATTACGATGCTTGCTCCTTGAAAGATTTTGTATATTAAAATCAACGACCCCAGACGCCTCCGCCAAGGTGTTGAGTGCAGCCGACTACCGGCCCGAAAGGAATGTCGGGAGCTTGACCGTAAGCAAGTATGGTGAATAATTCCCCTGCGAGCTTACCTCGTTCGCTACAGCGAGATCAGCTTCGCGGACCCTCACTTCAAGATTCTACAACATGTCTCCTTCTCGGACCACTGAATCACTTGAACAGCGTCGCGCAGCAGCTCCTTCAGCCCCTTTCTCCGCCGCACACCAAACCGCCGCTCCCTCCTTCGATAACTGCGCTTGCGGATGCAGATGCGGCTCTCTCTTCGGTTGTGCAGTTAGCTCATATCCATCAAAAAAAGCAAAACGGATCGAAGCACTGAAGTCCGATGTCCTCGCGCCGGAAAACTCGCGGCGTAATGTGATTGTGCAGCTTGAGGAGGGCAGACGCGATCTCGAAGCGATCATTGCGGAGGGGGATGTACATCTAGATGCTATAGGCGGCCAGAGCAAGCGAAACCTGGTACGGCGACCGCTCGCTTGTCGGTTCTACGCCGCGATAACTTCATCTGTGGTAGGCGCTATACCGTACCCCGAACTCCTCGCGTATGCACAAAGTCTAAGTGCATTCACCTCTGCACCGCCCAATTTGCCCGACCTCTCCTTGCCTGGCCAGCCGCCACCACCTCTCTTCTTCCCGCCCTTTCCTAACGAAGAGAAAATGCGTCGTGGGTACCTCAACGCCGAAGAGCCACTTGGACCCTTGGGTGAGACGCACTCTGTTGGTCGACGTAAGTGCCGTTTGTTCCGTGGACTCTTATGTACATGACGCCTCCGGTAGCGCCATCACAGTCCCCTGAGCCCCATCGCGGCCAAGCAGCCAATCCGTACCGCCCCATGGACAATCGACCTCCGCAGCAAATGTTTGATCTCGACCTCGACCTCAATCCCGACCTTTGATCGCATTTTCCGCTCTGAGTGCCTTCTGGCAGCTTCTGGTGACTCTATGCACCATTCGCGTTCCTGGCTTGCCACGACAAATGGCTATACATTGCCGGTACAATGATACACTGGATACTGCGTCGGCGAAGGTCGATTTCACCTGGTTTAGTGATACAGCATCGCCTTACTGTGATTTATTTACCATATCCGAATCGTTCGCGTCCGCGAACCCGAGCGTACAGTTGTTCTCATGTCATCGCAATCAAAAAACCACGTGACTAACATAGCCTCGAGAGTTGATCAACGTTGATTGCGGGTCTTTGCGCGCGAACAAACGCCACCTCCCAACACCCGCGACGTCAACCGTCAGCCTCAGCTGCTTCTCGACCAGTTACATTGCGAATATTCAACGCTTGCTTTGAATGGACAACCGGTCAAGCATAGCAGTAAGTAACGTAGCCGACATTCTGTTACCAGAACTGCTGATTTGTGGTCGCTATTGAGAGGGACGGGGTGAGGTGGGCCTTCGGCCGTCACCCCCAATTGCCGAGAATACCGTGTTACACTCTTTGGGCATCTTACTTCAAACTGAAATACTTATGTATATAAAGGACGGTCTGAATGCAGCTTGTTCTCAACTGACTTTTCGCTATCTTAAATCTCAGAGTTAACCTCTCTCGTCTCGTCTCGTCTCGTCTCATCTTCCCATTGCGACAACTTTCCATCCTCTCGTACCTATCCAATTACACCCTGCTCACCCACCATCCATCGGCATCACTGAGATTTCACCGAACCCATTCCACTACTCCACTTCTAATAATGCCTGGTGGACGTAACTACCTCTTGCCCTCACCCGTTGGTACATCGAATAAGGAGCCACATCCGATTACCCTCCTCCCTACCGAAATTCTCTCCGAGATTATGTGCTACCTTCCTCTCTTCTTCGGCCGCGATGCCCCGTCCATTCATCCACTTCACCACGACCTTGACCCCTCTGGAGGCTTCACCAATGACGGCCCCGTCCGTACGCCTCATTGGGTCGCTGTCAGCCACGTCTGTCGTCGCTGGCGGGAAATAGCACTCAGGTGCAAGGCCCTCTGGACGGCCGTTCCGCTCGTGAGCGTCAGCTGGGCGCAGCGGGCCCTCACGCTCTCCCACCCACACCCCATCACCCTTCACATCGACTCCAAAGACACGTCTCTCGATAAGGGCTACGTGTCCATCGACGCGTTGTATCTCGCGCTCACGCACTTCACCCGGATCCACAAGATACGTATACATTCACCTTGGGGTACGAGGCATGGTGACCGTATTATGGACGTCGTATTTGACGCGCTGTGCCGCGGCGCGCCGTCGCTCGAGGAACTCGACTTGGCGCCAGACCCCCCGTTTCTGGCACGCTCGGCTCTCGATAGGAGCACTGCGATCGAAGACGACCTCGCAGCACTGCGTGTGATCCGCCTAGATCAGTGCTACCTGCCTGCGGATTGTTTCCTATTCCATCCGGGGCTGACGCACCTCCGGCTCTCTGGGACACGAGCCGTGTGGCCGGCGCTGGAGCCCTTGCTGAGCACCCTTTCCCTTATACCCAAGCTCCAAGTTCTGGAGCTGTACGGCGTGCTGCCCATACCCCAGTCGTCACGTCACCCCGCTCGGACCCCCGATCGACCTCTTCTTCCACTTCTTCAAGAACTCCACCTCGGGGGTACTGCTCAGGGTGTACTGGCTGTGCTCCAAGCGCTAGACCTACCAGAAAGGGTGCGGGTTTACGTTGGCGTGCCCGATGCCCCGACTGAGGATGGGTCATCCTCACGATTGCTGACGAAGCTCCGCGGGAAGCAGGGCTCGGGACCTGAGCCATCTCACTCGAGTCATTAAGAATTATATATTGTCTTAAGTGCGAGGCGCGGGGCTGCTCCGCGGGCTTTCGGAAGAATGTTCGAAACGTGCAGTTCTACTAGGGTGAAGGGACTCTCTTACATATGGAGGCATGGGGATTACTAGGAAAGCGGACCTAAACCCAGCCAACTAAGGCTTTGGACTCTGAGGTGGATTCATCAGGAAAAACCTCCCGCGCTAGCGAGAGATAATTTGAGATAATTTCCATATTGGGCAAGAATTATTGACATCTTAGTGACAGTTAGTGACAGCTAGCGTTCGCTAGTCTCAATTATCTCAAATTAGCAAAGTAGGTTTTTCCTGATGTTTGTGGGGTTGACACGTTGACAGTTGAAATGCAGTTTGATCACATGAGATATCGCCCACAGGGCCCAAGCTATCCACTTTGGTACGTAGGGTTTATA
Organism: Lactarius pseudohatsudake; assembly: GCA_021525015.1. Lineage (NCBI taxonomy): Eukaryota > Fungi > Basidiomycota > Agaricomycetes > Russulales > Russulaceae > Lactarius > Lactarius pseudohatsudake. The sequence continues at coordinate 18,769 of JAKELH010000460.1, read as the reverse complement.
TCACATCACAATGGCTGGTTTGTAAGACACCATACTCTCATGTTGTCACCTGGTCTGGTGCATCAACGAAGCAAGAGAGAAGGCGGTGACCACCTTGTTTGTTGAACAGTGCAGAAAAGGTTCCGAGGTGCAGAAAAGCGTTCTTAGGCGCCGCTTCGAAGACCTGTCTGTGGCGGAAGTTGGGGCATCACATCAACATCACAGACAGTGCCCTCTTGTGAGTGTACCCCTCTTTTCAATCAATGTCACGTCATGTGTCAACGGCATGAGAAACCGGTCTATGCCGGAGCGACGAGGGATGGCATAGAGCGTAAGTTAATCCTCGAGTAGCTTGAGTACTTGAGTACTCAATTGAGTGAACGAACGAGGCGGCCGGGTCGTTCCTCTTCTTCGACTGGTTCAGGGAACCAGAACACTTGCCCGCCCACCATGCCCAGTAAATTGCCAGGGTCTGTGATGATGCTCATCAGCTTGCTCCAGGAGGGTCCCACCCGCCCGTCGCTCACGACCTCGCCTCGGAAACGCAAACCCCTCATAGGCCTCATCCCCGATCGAGAAGCACTTGGTGCTTTTGCCCGGTTTCTGTGCAGTCCGCCAAGTTGAATATTTCTGCCTTTACTATGCACAAGAGCTAGTACATCTCCTTGCACTATGCGCTGGTCCTCCCGGCGCCATCCCGAACCTAACACGGAGAGCAAGGCAGTGACTCGCAAAGAAGGCAGAAAAGGCCCGATTCCAGATGTAGGCCGGGAATTTCCAAGGTGACGATAGAAAAAAGGGTGTCATCGGTATCACTCGCCGCCACTACAAGCGGTAAGATTATCATATGATACACACTCCTGATGAGATTATAACCGAGGGGGAGAGATATTACGGATATGCTCTTATATAAGTAACTTATGCGTCCGGAGGGCGTCCGGCGAGGCAGCCCGGCAATCTAAATACCGTTCCTGTAACCAATACTCCGGTGTGCGATACGGGGACGACTCCAGGCGGGCGCTTCCTGCGCTCTGCCTCCCAGCGCGCCATCCAAGTAGAGAGCTTCGCGCGGCTCGCGGCACTCTCGACATTCACCGTCGGGACGATGCGCGCCCAGTTAAGCGACAGCGCGAAGCACGTGAGCTGAGCTGTGCTCCGAGTATGGCACGCCGAAGAGCTGGGTGATCGGCGTTGAGCCGCACGAGCCGGAGATGCGCGTATGTGAACTCGCGGTGCAGTGGTCGCGCGAGGGTAGAGGCGACGGACGGCGTCGAGCTGATCCGGCGGTAGGTGTATGTTCCAACATGTGAGAATCTTATGTGATCTTGATGCGATGACGTTGTTCTACATTTACAACCGATTCGGTCATCTTTCTAACCCCTCAACGTCCTCACCCCTCCTACCACCACCATGGAAACTCAGATCTGGGTCTTTGTACCATGGTGTTCGAGACTATTTCCTTTCCCGAATAATATATCTAGCGTCGCATCAGGAAAACAAAATGTTACTAGTGGGCACTAGCCGAGACTAGTGACACCCAAATATATTGTCACTAGTTTCCCCTAGTTACCACTAGTTAAGCTAGTTAAATCTGGTTTTGCTGATGCGGCCATCTTCGGAGGGCCATCTGGATGGAGGTGATTTCACGCTTTGACCACAGACTCACTCTCTCCCACTGTTCACTCTGCTCTTTGGTCAGCGATCTTCGAAAATCAGCATTCCAACTCACATCTGACTGTCCACACAGCTTGTTCCAGTTCCCATGGAGCCACAAGATACCCTCCAAAACAGGGTATTGCACAGCACACGTGTTAACGGATTGGCGAATACAAGGGATACAGATGCAGTGCTCCCTGGCTGGTCTAACCCGGAGAATCTTCATGTCTATCTTTACTAGGCGTCGACCTTGTCGACTGTAACCTTGCTTGTCTCGTTTACCGGTGCAGTTCCAGGAATCGCGGTCGAGTCGTACTGGTGTTCTAGCCAGTTGTAGCGTTGGACACACTATGCTCGTTTTCCCATCGCCAGAAACTATGGCCATTGTAATTTCACGGCCCAAGCAGAGGCAAATGAGCATACAAGTAGTCTACGAACGCAATCCGGACACGCGCATTACTCCCCTGCTTCTTCCCACCCGCCATTACGAAATCTGTAAGCAAATTCCTGAGATGTGCGATGTGTGATCGCCTCACTAGTGGAAACGCACCATTGTAAGTTGTGACGTTGGGGCGCAGAAACTGCCGAATTCTCCGGATCTGTAACGAAGCAGAGTAGCGGTTTCGAGCGCAGCTAGCCTGTCGTCTTCATTTCGAAGCTGTTCACTGGGATGGACGGTGAAAAGCCGTGGGTCAAAATCTCTGAGCAGTCTGATGGTGTCTCTTCCTCTGCTCCTCGAAAGAGCGACGTAAGCGTTGAAACCGGTTAACGATCCCGAAGGCGGTTTTGCGATGTCTACGATTACACACTCCAGCGTCTGGCCTTGCGATTTGATGTCAGTGAAAGCGTAAGCCGGAGTGAGTGCGAACTGTTGTCTGTGAATGGTCACACGAGGTTTCGCGCCAATTTTGAAAGTCTGCTTCGTAGGGAAAAGGGGCAGAACCCCTTCGGGAAGACCAGGCACGGAGGACGTGTTCTTGCCAAACGGTTTGAAGAGAACCGCAGCGGGAGGGAAAGAGAGTTGTACCTGGGTACAGTCGGGACCTGGAAGCGGTTCCCTTGGATCCAAGATGATGTCGTCGATCACTCCCCGAGTACCGTTTGCCAGCCCCATATGGGGTGCAGTGTTCGCGAGGAGCATCGCCTTCATCCCAATGGCTAGATTGATTTTGCCGGGCAACCTACCCGTCTTGTCCATTTTCAGCTGAGCAATGGCAAATCGTTGCTCTTTGGTTAGTTGGCCTGTGCGACAACTGTCCATCGCGTAAAGCACGTAGTGAGTGTGCCCCGTTTTACGACAATGCTGTTCCAGCATCTTTTCGTTCCACAATGCCTGCACCGCGTTGCGCGGAGTGACCAAAATGGTGTCGTTCCACGGTGGGTTAGCAAAATCCGGTACGGCACAGTTTGCCGTTCCCAATACGAGTTTGTTAATCTCCGAAATGTCATCGTTTGTGCAGTCGCCGGTGCGGGCACGATGGAGGATATCGTTCCACCCGGAATCGAATACTCGCATTTGTTCTTCAAGCCTGATGACAATGTCGAATTGTTCGAACAAATGTCTCCCAATTAAGCAATCGTTGTCGTTGGGCTGCGCGTTGTACAGCTCGCGCGTTACGTTCGCAATCGGAGGAAACTGGTGAAAATCGCCTAGCAAAATGACGCACAAACCACCAAAAGACGAAGCGGCGTCACCCGTACTCTGCCCTGTTCGGACGACTCCCGTTACTTGGGAGAGGTGCTCCAGTAAGGGGGACGTCATCATGCTCATTTCATCAACCGTCAGCCATAACAAGTGTGCAATGTTCTGTTTTCTTCTGTTGCCGGTTTCTTTTCCAGGGTGAGTGAGCCACTTGCCATTCGCCGGTTTGTTCAACGGCAAAGCCGCCCAAGTATGCAGAGTTTGACCATTGACAATGCTTGCAGCGACGCCAGACATTGCAGTCTTTGCCAAAAGCGTGGAAGCACCTGAATCTGCGAAAGTTTTCGCGATCGCATTCAGCAGGGTGGTCTTTCCCGTCCCGCCGGGACCGTGCACAATCATCAATCTTTGTGGCGGGTTTTTGTCCGTTAAGGAAGCGTGGAGATGAGCACAAACGATGTTGTAGACCATCATCTGACGTTCATTCAAACTTGCAGGAGGAGAAGAGCGGTGAACGCGATCTTGCGGAACGTTCATTACGGACGGTTCCGCGGCTGCGTAAACCCGAGTCTCGGTGAACTCATCAAGTTTTGCTACGCCATGGTCTTCATCCATAGTCATCGGGTCGTCTTCGGGTATGGTGACATTGCCGGAATCGAGAGAAGTTTGCCAATGCGGGAAGAGATCTAGTTGCGTCGCCGTAGCAGGACGTGCAGGTTCACAATATGCTACGCTGTATTGCAGATCGGCGAGAGCGCCACAGTCGGTACCGATGTTGACTGCGATATCTGCGTGCAGCAGTTCCCTAGGGGCGAATGGACGGTCAATCGCCTTCAAGATCTCGTCGTCAGTTATCTCTTTCCTGAAACGGTTGTCATTGTCGACGTCAAGTATCTGTTGACCAGAGACGTCTTCAAAGTCGCCGTCGATGTAACCGGACTGTTCGTCGTCATGGTCCGTACCGCCGGCTGCCTCGGTATGTCGTCTCGCGCTTTCTGAACATTCATGGTAGAATTCAATATTAGCAATTGTGGCCAACGTGTCATCGGGAGCGGTAGATGCGAAATCATGGAACGCGTGTTGAAACGTTTCCGTGTCTCCTTTGAGGTCGGTAAGTGAAGCCCAAGGTTTTAACAATGCCAACATGCACGCGAAAAAGAGACCGTTCGGGTCTGCTTCGTCTCGTTTTGGGAACCATTGCCCTGAAAAATATGGCATGGTTTCATGTCCAGGAGATCGTAGTACTCTGCAATGACCGTCGCGGTTACTGCCTTCTCGATAAGGAACGCGTATGTTGGAAGGCCGGCCTCGAGCCGACGTCTTTTCCTTAAGGAATCTCCCGTCGTACGTTCCAAGGAAGTAGTCCAGGAAATTCCAGGACAGTAAGGCTTCCCCGCGATCCAGGTATTCACGGATTTGATCCTTAAAGAGAAGACGACCTTCCACCATTTGAATGTTAACAGTGTCGTCGTCCTTCAACAGACCGTCATTTACAATATCAAAGCAAAAGCGACGGTTGAGTGTCACCTGTTCACAGTCCGAAGTGGCGCCGGGGAGATGTGACCCCGCATGCACGGAGTGTGATAGGTGTTGTCTGTGGCAATGATAGCAAGCGTCAATGCATACCACCAGACCGTGAAGAAGAGAGCTACTGACGGCCGCGTGTTAAGGATAGGATAGGTCTGTTTCAGCAGTTGGACGACAGAATGCCAATGAATCGTTTCGAAGCGGTGCGAGATGAATCGGTCTCCCCATCCCATCAGGTAGCTGATCACCTCTGGCGCACTCAATTCCTGCTCGCGGCTAAGCGCATTGCCACAGCGCTGGATGAGCCGTTTATTGATCGTCTTCAAATCGTTTGTCAGACGCTCTTTTGTGCGATGGAAAGCAAGTGTCTTTGCGAGAAGAGCAGAAATATTGGAAGACGAGTTCTGTTTTTTTGCCACGTAATGGGTAATATACCACGCGATGTCCTTTGTCTCGATGCCATTCGTGATCAGTTTGATGTCATGGTTAGCCCGCAGACACTGCAAAATTGCCGGATTCCAGTTGTTGAAGTAACCATACGATCTCTTGGGGCCCCAATTTCCGTTGTCATCAATCCAGTCTTTTGCCGCTAACGGAAAAGGGGCACGACGTTTGCAGACGAAACGACCACCGACAAGCTTCATGCACGATGTACTGCATTGATGGACTTGCACCGTGCGAGCGATTCGTCTTTCTGCGTGTCTTTGGCGGTCATCGTAATGAGGCGAGCGTGGATCTATAGGACGTGAAAAGGAGACTCGAGATTCACGGGGGATCGACAGAACGTCGGTACCGTGAACGTCAGAGAGATCTGCCCGGATGTTTGCTGAAATGAAAGAGGCTACAGACGCCCTAAATTCGGGTGACGACAATTTTTCCTTCATCTGGTGAGAGGGCGGCGACCCGCAGAGCCACAAAACCATGTGTAAATGTAGAGTGCCTCTACCTTGTGCTTCTACGGTTCCGATGCACGCGTCGACATCTCCGAGAATCCCAGTTTCCCGTTTGATCGGTCCACTACCTGCGCAAATTGTGATGCCGAGAAGCGCTTCAAAAATCGCGTTGACCATCAAATGGAAAAAGGAAGCGGCGGCATATGGGTCCGCAGCGATTTCACCATTAGATGGGTTGTGGTCAGAAGCATCGAAACAGTCGAGATCTATATTCTGGCCACATAGGACTTGGGCAATCGGGTCTTGCGTGTCAGCCGGGTTGATGGTGAGCCAGATGGAAGGGGGATTCTTTTTTGTGCACATTCCCCAGATCAGTGAACGGATTTTAATCCGTGATTCATCTGTTCCCATCACCTTCGCTCTCACAGTGGACAGATTTCGGCGCAAGGATTGGATAACGGGGTTCGAAAAAGGTTTGCGAGCCTGTTCTTCCGCAGCCGCCGCACAGAAATCAGACGGCTTTAAATTCCTGATAGCGCTCTCGTTGAGAAGAAAAGAGCGCTTGGAAATCTGTAACACAGCGGCAGCACACAATTGTCGTTTCTGTAAAACACCGAAGAGTAGGAAAATAAAATGGTGATCTTTCCGGAAACGTTTGTCTTCATATCGAATGGACCACCGAGCATGTGATTCGTATGACACCGCGTGCTTCCTGTTCACTTCGAACCCGCCTTCCCCATACGGGAACAAGCAAGGAAAACTGCCGAGCAAGTGATTTGGGTTTTCAGACGACCCAATAGAAAAAGACCCGTCTTCTCCTTTTCTGGGATATTCATTCACGAAGTCGCTGCTGCGTTTAATCGCCCAACCGTTCGCGACGTCAGAACGGGCAACATTTGAAAGAGCGTTTGCGAGAATCTCGTTCTCTTGAACGTTCGTGGCTGCGACGTCAACAACGCCCAGAGATTGGAGTGGAATCGATTCGGCGGCTATATGTAGAGTACGCGTGAGCCACTTCACGCGTTCCAACCATCGCAACGAGAGAGCGCACTGACTTTCAGAGAGAAAGGACTCTCCCGTATCTGTCTCGATATCGGAGTCGCTGTCTGTGGGTAAGGTCAACGCCGTTCTCTTCCAATCATCATGATTCATGCGTGCCTGTCGTACGCGACGCACTTCGCCCACCATCCAGTTCCCCTTCGCCTCCATATGTTTCCATGTCGGAAACAGCTAAGGGGAACAAAGTTCAACGGGCAAGTCACAACTGAAAGCGTGAGACGACTTACGATCACGTTCATCGTCAGATGGTTCTTCAGGAACATACCCATCCGTCTCTTGTGCCAGTATCGTTGTGTCCGGTAGATACCTCACAAGGGAAAAAATTTCGGAGGGGATACCGTTCGTCGGAAGCGCGTTCAACCTCTCTGAAGAAATAACGATCTTCTCGTATAACGGGTTGTTATTTTTCAGCCAGACTAGAGCAGCACAAACGCGTGCACGGTTTACCCGCAAGAAGCCAGGCATTGTCTTTTCCGGTAAGTTCTTCGGGCCAACGAAAGTCACACCGATGGTAGCGGCGAGAATAGAAGGAGAAGGAGGCATGATTTGCCCATCTGCCATTTTAGCGATGTCCTCCGTGTTAAGCCTGTAGGTGGACACGTTGCCTCGTAATCCGCTTTGCAATCCCTTCGGCGAAGCCCATGTCCGAGCGCCCTTCTTCTTGGGGTAGAGCTTAACAATATACGCAGCAGGGAAGTGCCTCCCACCAAAACGCGTTCAGGCAGGGTGAGGATGTTCAGCTCTCCAGGAACAGTGCCGACCCACATCCCATTCGCCAGGGAGAGAGGAGGAGTCTTTTCTCGACGAAGGTGAGACGCACAAGAGAGACAAACGTCAGCGAAAGAGATCCCGGCGTCGTTTTCGTGAAAGCAGAGGGGATTTTGATGCAGGAGTACCCCCGTTCGTGAGACGATGTGCAGGGTGGGGTTTCCAAGGAATCAGGTTTTGGCTTTGCTGTAGATCGGACAATTTCATACCACAGATGTCTTTTCGGGAGAATCGCCCGGCACAGACAGCACAAATCGATGTCTTCATTGCCGCGTTACCGGTCGCGTCAATGAATTTTGAAATCCTCTGCTGGCGAACCTCTTCTGAAACTGGCTTCAAAAAGCAATGTCCGTCTGTTCCGGTCCTGACAGGCGTCTCCTCCAACGGACGCTCCTCGGCTTCTATTCTCCTTTTCTTCTTCTTGTTTTCGATAGCGTCTTCCAATTTCGACTTATCTTCATCCGACAAAAGCTGAACAGCTTCGTCCAGCTTCGCACGCGATCGTTTTTCTGCATACGAGAACGTGCCCGGGAGAGTTTTGTAAATCTCCTCCTTTGACAGCCATTTGAGATGGGTCGGTACGTTTCCTGATGGATTCATTGGTGGACAAATGCTGTGCCACGGTGCAACAGAGACCGCAGAGAGGGGTTCATACCCTCCTATTCCTCACGACGTCGTTATAAAAGAGAACGGATTTCCCCCTAGGCCGTCCCCTGTTTACATCCCATCCCCCATCTACACACGTGTCTCCTTCCCGCTTAACATGGAACACGATTTGAACGCATATCGATCAGGACTGTTGCAGTCCAAGTTGTACGTCGGCAGCCCTGGGTTTCTTCCCGCCGTCTGTTGGGAACAAGGAAAGAACGGCAATGTTCTCTCGGACAAAGCCAGCAAAACCGACGCAGTCATGTCAATCGTTGGCAGGGCTTTGGAGAGCAGGCTGAACTGCGAGCCCCACGGCAATTTTAACCGCAAGTACGGTTCTTTGGAAGGAGCCAAATTTCAGCTACAGCTAGTCAAAACCTGTCGGCACACCGTTTGAAAAGGATTTCGAGAAAGCGTTCGATGTCCTCACCAAGGTGCAGGGACAGGCAGCGTCTACCCAAGACCGCCGTAATTTCATCGTCACCGAGGCGGGGAACAAGAATTTCCGATTTGGAGAGCACATATTCGAAAAAAGGGTGTGTTCATTATTCTTCCGTCGCAATCGGTAATGTTACCGATACTTTCGAACGCAGGCTACGCCGCTGGATCTAGACGGTGGAGAAGTGGTGGACGAAACCACGGAGAATTGGCCGATATTGGATGATTTTCGCGCCGACTTAGAGAAGATCAAAATCGACTACCCGCGCAGTGCCCCTCAGCGTCTTCAAGGGCGACGCCTTTGTTCCTCCCGAACAAGTGACGGACGTTGTTAAGGGCGCACTTGTCGAAGTCCATTTCGAGCTCTACCACTACCATATCCGCAACAAGGGGTACGATTCTTTCAACGGTTCCATCGAACAGATCATCGTCCTCCAACCGGGCGAGATCCAACATATGTCAGCGTACAAAAGGAAGAACGTTGAGGAAGGGCCGATTCGGCTCAAACCTTCCCTCGTCCTGCAAACGGGGACTCGATCCATTTCAAACGCAGGTAACGCCCAATCGAAGACCAGTACGGTCGAACAAGGAGTTCAACCCGAGCCAGGTCCTTCCACGCGCGTAGTGGTACGGGCGCAGAGTGAAGTTCACGTTCAGCCGAATCAATCTGGACTGTCTCAAGGCCTCCCGGGTATCAGTGAAAACGGTACGCACACAGAAGCGGAGACCGCGTTCTACTGCCTCACCTTTCTTTGTCACAGAAGAACCGCTTAAGGAAGCTCACGGAAACGATGTTGAAACTGTCAAGGGCGAAGCTGTAAAAGGCAAAGGTAAAGAGGTTTCGAAGTGAGGACTCTCAGTACAGTACGGCTTAAAATTTTGGCGGTTAACGGTATGCCCTGAGGTTCGGCGGGCAAAGAAAACGTAGAGGCGTTCATTGAAGGGCACGTGTACTACATGGAGTCCGCATCGACTATGTTAATGGCAATCCAATGGCAATCCAATCGTCTTCAATTTCCTTCCTTCTCCTTCCTCGATCTCCGGCACTGCGTAAGCCTGCGCCGGTGTCAGTAACTACTCGAAGTCACCGCCTGACATTGTTTGTGACGATTGCGCGTTGGTGTGTTCCTAAGTCGTGACTCTCTGTCCCCCCATCTTCGGCACTGCGTGAGCCTGCGTCGGTGCCAGTAACTTCCCGCTTGACGCTGCTTGTGACGATTGCGCGTTGGTGTGTTCTTATGTCGTGTCTCGCGATCTTTCGACGCCCACACGATTCGTTGCGTGGGGAATGAATAAAACCCCTGTGTAACTAAACTTTCGTTTCCCGCCACCATTCACAGCCCTGCTCCTGTTCCGGTGCCCGAAACAAAAGCTGACTCCGCCACTGCTTGCTGCCCAGCTGCATTTCCGAGAAACGGGAGCAAACAGAAAAGCAGTGTACGCAGCGCGCTACATTCGTGTTTCAGCGGCTCTTTCGTACCCTCACATTGCGAGCTTATCCAGATCATAACTCCTGATCAGACATGACGAAGATACCCCCCTGAGATTGTTTGTGACGATTGCGCGTTGGTGTGTTCCTAAGTCGTGACTCTCTGTCCCTCCATCTTCGGCACTGCGTGAGCCTGCGTCGGTGCCAGTAACTTCCCGCTTGACGCTGCTTGTGACGATTGCGCGTTGGTGTGTTCTTATGTCGTGTCTCGCGATCTTTCGACGCCCACACGATTCGTCGCGTGGGGAATGAATAAAACCCCTGTGTAACTAAACTTTCGTTTCCCGCCACCATTCACAGCCCTGCTCCCGTTCCGGTGCCCGAAACAAAAGCTGACTCCGCCACTGCTTGCTGCCCAGCTGCATTTCCAAGAAACGGGAGCAAACAGAAAAGCAGTGTACGCAGCGCGCTACATTCGTGTTTCAGCGGCTCTTTCGTACCCTCACATTGCGAGCTTATCCAGATCATAACTCCTGATCAGACATGACGAAGATACCCCCTCTTTCAACTTGTGACCCGTGTATAAAACTACGCATGCCGTCCTTCTTCCACTCTCTAAAGCAATCACCATGCCTGTCAGAACCACGCTCGCTCTCGGAGGAACTGCTTACATTTCGTGCTTGGCTTGGCTAGACAACCCCAGAATCATTGATGATGTTTCGGGTTACGTTGTTTTCGACGCCGTCGTGTCTTCCTCCGTCCCTGTCGACGGAACCGACCGAATAATCGGGAGCCTTCGCTACGAACCAAAGCATGCAGGCGAAATCTTGACTGCAGGTTTGTATGATATACACGCTAAGGTACGCCAATCGACCCTTTCGGCTCTTAACAACGCCCACTGAAACAACGCAGGTAGTTACATTTCAACCAAACACGCACGAACGTAGCCCCCTCCGCGCAGATGAAGATTTCGCGTTTATGGGGGATCTCCTGGAGGTGCGATCGCCTTTTTTTTTTGCCGTTTCCGGCCTCTAAGGATCGCTGCCAGCTCCGTCCTGTGGCGGACGAAACCGGACACAAAATCTTTTCCGGTGACCGCCCCGCAAGGTTGTTCGCATCTGGAAGAGTTTCCGGGCTCGATGGCGACATCAACGCGTTCACTGTTATCGTATGGCAGACTGTAAACGAGGCCTCCCATGTTGCTCGCGTCACAGTACGCGGGGTGCTGGGAATCAACGCACTCACGAACAACCCTCTTAATCACCTCCCTCCCCTTAACGCTTTCGTCTCACTCACAGGCGACATAATCACGTTTGAAGAAGGGGTGATCATGGTCGCCCTCGACGACGTATCCTACGTGGCCTGTCCCTGTAGCGTCTGCAGTAGAGACTCACGCCGTTCTCGCGCTGCGGGCATTGCGACCAATTTCGACGACATTGATTGAACGAATAGCGAGAGCACGCAGAATCCTGTCTCCCTGTCAGCTTGTGTAGTCGTGTATGTACCTTGAATCATACAGTGATTTCTGCTTCCGTTTGTAAACCGTCGGGACTGCGGAGGAGACTCGTCCTTTCCTCATTCTTCCGCAGTCACCAGGAAGTTCCTCACACAGCAAACGAGAAGAAGCGCAGGTAGGATGGTGTGGCGGAACTCACCCAGATTGGATCAAGAATTACGTAAGGAGATTCACTTTGGCTTTATTTGCCATTCACCCGGAATATCGACCTGCCATATGACCTTGGCAAGCACAAGGTGATGTCGATTTAGGTTCAGGTGGGCACAATTCTTAACAATACTCCGATCACGTTTGACACTCAGCTCCCCACGGCCCCACCAGAGGTGCAAGTCGCCGAACAACTGTACAAAGCCTTGTGGGGTGAAGATCTCAATGTCATACTAGAGGAGATATCCGGTGATGATGGAAACACCTGGAAATATGTGCCGAAGACACGTATCGACCACCTGAAGATGAGAGAACTTGGTTACAATGAAATAAGCGGTCTTCTGGTTCGGCCAGAGTACGACGTTGCTTTCAGTATGCTCAAAAAAGATCACGAAACTGCAAGGTATTGTGGTGGGGCTGTTGTGACCGGACAACCAGGAATCGGTAAGCTCCTCGCTGATCATCAAATGATCGCGTCCTGAATGCAAACAGGGAAAACCTGCTTTCTTTATTACCTACTATTCCGCAGGTTAAGTGAAAGGAAGCCAGTGGCCCTTGAACAATTTGATTTTTTCATTCTCTTCCACGAAGGCGGCGTCTATAGATACCCCCTCAATGCAGATCCGGAGTACCTTCCAGATGGTACTTGGGCTCTTTCAGACGGTGATGATGAACCCTACCAGCCCTGTTCCGTTTTTCAGACAGCTTCCGAGCGGCGAACTGCTTGGGTCATTCAGACCACCTCTCAAGCGGAGGAGAGGTGGAGAAGGTGGAAAAAGTATTCTGGCGCGGATGTGCTCGTGATGAACCACGTTTCCATCGAGGAAATAACAGCTCTCAGGTTGGTGACTCTACAAATTTTTCTCATCACTCGCTGACCTTTCCCCAAAGCAAAACATTCAGTCTCGATGTCAGGGATATGCAACACCTTTACAGAAAGTGGGGTCCTTCTGTATGCACTTGCTTATGGCTATTGCTAGAAGGCGATGATGGCCCGCACGAGTGTAAGGTGAAAAAAGCTGCAGACGAGTTTGTCAAGAACCCAAGTTTCGACGAATCGAAGGACTCCCACCTTCTTTTTTCCATCCGACCAACGAACCAAAATAGGATAGGGAGAAGGATTCAAATTCCGGAGATAGCAACAGATCATATCAAGGAGATTATCTCATATGCTGCCGCCGACGCTGTCCCCCGAGATCAACTCAGGTTTTTCCACAGGTTATCGACGAAACCATCGTTCAGAGCACCTGCGGACAAGATGTTCGAAGGATTCGTCCTTAGCTGGTTATACGCTTGCCCGAATACGGAGCCTCTTCGCTGCTTCGCTACTGACCAGGTTGACCTCGAAATTCCGGCGTGCGGAAAAGAACAGACGATCTTTTTCGACAGCACGAACAGCTTGAGGAGCGTGAATGGGGACAAGCTCCCATTATGTTTGTTGCCTAAAGCCCAAAATTTGCCCACCGCCTGTGCCATCGTTATTACTGATGAGTTCGTGATTACGATTCAGGTGATCCTATCCCACTGGCACGAGGCAAAGGGAGGTGACTTGGATGTAATGAAGGAAGTGATTCCACCCCACCTCAGAAGGGACAAATGGCGACACATTTTTATAACGAATGATTACAACAGGGCACTATCCTTGAGAGATCAGACCCTGCCTGAGCTCCCGACAAACACTCTCGTCTACTCTGCGGAATTCGACATCGAGTGGTCGGGTGTAACCCGCAAGCACGTGGAAGCGTTGAACAAGAAAAAATTAGTAAGTGGGTGTTGGCTGCACGGGATTGACGCTGATTTGGGGATAACTAGCAATTCATCTCTCAGCAACCCCTCTGCGAAAATAGTATGGAGGTCGACGGTGTGTAGGTGGAAGTCGTCTGGTGAGTTGTTGTAATGAATTGGGGACCGAAGAGAATTGGGACTGAAGAGGACTAGAAAAAGGTTCGGGCTGGTTGGATACTTTCGAGAACTGCTAACTTTTGAGAGACAGATGGTGAACCAAGTCTCGATTGGAATGGCGGTTTTGTCAGAAAAGGAGAAAATCCAGAACATGATCGATTACTGTAAGAGGTGAATGGCGAAGAAACATATCACGATTGTGGACGCTTATTGTTGTCTGTAACTGCAGAATAGCGAATCAACTTACGCATTGAATGTTACTGTTGAGCGCTGAGTTTGACCAACTGGCACGTCGAGGACGTGGCCTGGAAACTGCGTACCATGACCCCCGCGGGCCACACTTCACTGGCACTGACTATACCCTGCACTGAGTCACTGGCCCACTCACTGTCTCCCCCACCCCATGACCTATACGCGCTCAATTGGGGAGCGCCGATCGCGCACATCTTTGCGTTCGTGTCATTTCATCACGGCTCGGGCGAGGGTTCAAGATCACGCACCCATGCACGCACCTGAACTTGCGTTGAGCGGAGCGTGACCGCGTGGTGCCCGATGACAGAGGTTTTATCTCTTGCATCTTATATGGCCAGCGAATTGCTTGCCACGAAGCAACAGTGCAAAGGTCGCACGGTTACAGATCGCGCTCGAGCAGATAACAAACAAGCTGTTCTTGGGCGCCGCTTCTGTCGAAGACCTGTCTGTGGCGAGAGTTGGACCATCACATCACAGGTACCCCTTTACTGTACTCCTCTTTCAAATCAAGATATCATCAGCACAAGAAATTCGGCAGAACAGGCCCAGTGATGTCGAATTTCCAAGTGATAATGAGTGACGGCAGAAAGAAAGGTGTCATCGATATCGCTCGCTACAGCTGCAAGTGGTAATTATGATAGCAGCTCTCTCCGGATATGAAGTGACACACGACAGGTGAGTTAGATATATAGGAACCGAGAGGTAATAGAGATATATTACAGACACGCTCCTAGTACGCGTCTGGAGGGTGAGGCATCCGGATAATCCGGTAACCGTTCCTGTCACCAATACTCCGGGGTACGATACGGGGGGACGACTAAGCAGGCGCTTCCTGCGCTCCGCCTCCCGCGATCCAAGTAGAGATCTTCGCGAGGCTCGCGGCGCTCTCGACGTTCACCGTCCGGACGATGCGCGCCGAGTTGAGCGACAGCGCGAAGCACGTGAGCTTGAAAGACGAGCTGTGCTCCGAGTACGGCACGCCGAAGAGCTGCGCACTCGGCGTTGAGCCGCGCGCAGGACGGAGCTGCGTGTGTGTGAACTCACGGTGCGGTAGTCGCGCGAGGGTGGAGGCAACGGACGGCGTCGAGCTAGTGCCGGCGGGCGGCGAGTAGCTGTGCCGTGGAGGTATAGAGTGGTTCGGCTGTCGTGGAACGAAAGGGGACTCACGTCCATCCGGTCGGACGGAAGGTAGTGCCCGTTCCACCGTCCCACATACTCCTTCAGGCGGTCTAACGTGGCAACGTTTAGGGGGACTATGTGAACGTTCGCCGAGAAAGGATCCGTAGTTAGCATTTCGTACAGCTCCGGGTCGGATTCACACCGAAGGATCGTAGCTTTCCGCCGATCGCAGTAGATCTTCGAATCCAGCAGTGCTTCGCGATAGCTGGAAGGGATAGTCGGTACGGGTGTTCCTACACCCCGCGTAAGGATCAGAACTTCCCACTCAGACCAATTAGACCGGTGACCGTCTGTAAACGAGTCATACAGAACGTCGAGCCAACGTCATACCATGGAGTCAAGGGAAAGAAAAACGTAACACTAGTAGAATTTACAACATTAACGAGAAAGGGCAAAACGTGAGAATTGTGGCAAATTCGCAAACACACCAATGACAAAATATATCCTCCACTCGTGACAGGTGTAGGACAAAGGTCGAGTCATAGGGGTCGTTCAACTAAGTCCCCACCTCACTGCCCCACACATTGGCGAGCGCCGTCTTGATATACGCACCAATTCCCTGCATCTTCTTCAGTCCATCCCGAGACAAGATGTCTAAATTCCACTGCCCCTCCAAGAAGTCGGGTGGCAAAAGACGATCCGCATGGGGGCGACCGACAAAAGCAGGCGTAACTACGCCTGTGGCCTTATCACCCCGATAAACGCGAAGGGAAGTTCCTAGAAGGCTCAACCCATACAGGTGAGGAACGGCGGAATTGTGTATCATCAGATCGAACCGATGGCGCATCTGAGTGTCCGCCTCCAGGCGTCTACTAGGATTATTCGCCCATTTGTCGTCTTTAATCTCTGCAAAGAGAACTGGCTTCTTTTCCTGATTAAAACCACCAAAAGGACAACAAAGTCTACCGCTTCACGCGCGGCAGCTTCATCGGGGGCAGACTGCGGGGCAAGGTATAAGGTGAAGGAGCCTTCAATCAGAGCGTAGTTGAAGAGCCTGTCATAAGGGCCATAATAACGAGATTTGACTGGTGCGTTTTCGTTACGACTGACATGGAAGATGGCGAGTAAGCCTTGTGGCCAGCTCGTGTCGGTGGAGAAAGGCATGATCCCACTGTCCTTGTATCAGCAATGAGAAATCTATACAATAATTAGGCATCGCTTTGTCACGGAGTTGTCGGGCTTCGAACCTTTTTCCCCACTCGCTTGCTGCCTCGATTTCCGCGTCGAACTTTTTTTTTTAATGCTCAATTTGTGCTTTTGTTCTCCTTCTTGCAGCAAATTTTTTCTCGGGTACGCAAGATTTTATACAGAGCAACAGTGTGCGTTGGCGGGCATCAATTCAGCCACTTCGGAGTAGGCCTTCAAAGCGGTTTCCCAAACGATCACATGTCCTCACGTGACCGTTTTCAGCGCGCGGTTTGGGTTCTCTCCGACGTTTTATGGCGAATGGCTTGGCGAATGGCTGTTGATGTTGAAATGTTTTTCTCCTATCATATGCACTTGGTGATCTCACACGTCACGATTGCACTGCTCGATTGATAACAGTGGTTCATTGTACCACTTGGCATTCGCCAATCGTGGGACTTCCCTCTGTTGACGGTCTTGCAGATACTGCACTCCGACCCCTGTGCGCCGGAATGGAACCCTATCTGTTTCTTCTGCATCGTCATTGCACTCTCCCCCTGTTCCATCCGGGTGTACACCGTCCGGCCTCCTTTTCGTCAAGTCTCGGCTACGTTCCCATGCCGTCTGCTAGGTCGATTGGACAACAAAGAAGACAACGACGTGAAAGTCTGCAGAAGGTTCGTTTGCCGAGTCCCTTCGAATTATCTTTCATCTTTGTCTGACTGTGGAGAAAAGTGCACGTCGCCCAAGTCGGAGGCGATCGTCTTCTGTCGAACCTGGGGTGACGCCGCCTGAGAATGTGAAAGTATGTCCGTGTCCTGCACTCTTCCTCTATGTTGAAGTTTTCGCTCTTCGGACTCACCGCCATCATGTTTTTTAGTTGTCAGCGCTAGCAACGATGGATGTCTGTGACCCATTAGACCATGTACAAAGACAAGATGGATTTGAAACCCTGGTACAGCACGGATCCAACGAGTACTTAACGAACGTTATTGAAGAGCCATCGTCCGCTGGCCCTGTGTTGCTGACGGGTCAAGAGCGACGTGAACCGGGGTTCGTGCGTGACCAAGGTGTGTGACATGATGAGGTTGATCATTTGTATCCTTCTTCGATTTCGCGTCTGACCATCGGCCCTGCCAGTGGACTGCTTGCGGATCAAGAGCGGCGTGACCTTAGGTTCATGCGTGCCAAAGGTGTATGGTGTGATGAAGTCGTCCATGCCCCACCAGCGTCGCCTCGATCAGACGGCACGTTAGACTTGAACAAGATTTCGGCGTGTATCGCAGTGGAGACCCCGTCTGGGTTCGCTTCTCCTCAGCGATCGTCGGGTAACTACCCATTCCACAGCCCCTGCACTTGCCAACAACACCTGCGCTTTCCTCCGAGTCTTCTGACTCTATGCACTAGAATACGATATCGACCACGATCAGGTGAAATGTCCGACGCACCTTCCACATGCCCTGCACATCGGGAACGTAAGCCTGTCCTCCCAAATTGCCTTCGGTTCCGACTTCCAACGACACACGCGTGACCTCATTGGCGAGGGTGGACAGTTGGTTCACCATTGAGTTGACCGTCATCTTAAGGTCGAGCATTTCTCCTTGCACGTCGACTTCAACCTGCTTGGAGAAATCGCCGAGCGCGATGGCCTTGGTCACCTCCGAGATCGAGCGCACTTGATCCGTCAGATTGCTTGCCATTTTCTGCCGACAGAGGTACGTCAGTGGTCAGGTGCACGCGGAGCGATAAACATCGCGGTGGGACTCACGTTGACGTTCAATATCGAATCTGCCCAAGTTCCCTGTACACTTTCGACACGTGCCTGTCCACCCAGTATACCCTGCGTGCCGACTTCGAGAGCGACACGCGTGACGTCGGACGCAGGACACTCAGCTGGTCCACCATTGAGTTGAGTGTCGCCATCTCTCCTTCTACCTGGATCTCGATCTTGCGCGTCAAATCGCCTTGTGCGACTGCCGTCGTGACTGTGGCAATAGACCTGATCTGGGCAAAGCGCCAGGTATAAAAAAACAAGGACGTGATGCCACGAAGGAAATTGACGTACGTTCCGTGCCAACTCGAGCCATACACCTCCGACATCGGGCACACCTGTGTATGTGGGAGTACATTGTTTGCTGCATCTGTTTCCTTCCCGTGTCCACATTCTCTCGCTTAAGAACTCATCTTCCTCACGGTTTCAGTCCTCGGTGGAAGAGATCCGGGGCCTCTGTCGTTGACCCTCTTCCCCTCTTGAACATGGATGGAATACGTCGCTCTTATTGCCTGCTTTCTACAGGGTAACGAATCACATTATTTAGGAAGGACGGTATCCGAACAGCGCGCTGGCTGTGGGTAGTGTCAACAACGGCGGCGGAGGGGGAGGAGGCGGGATGACGGAGGATGCAATGCGCGCGCTGCACAAAATGCTATGGACAGCGTACCTTATGATTCTCGAGAACGACGGGGTGAACGAACGGCAGCTGCGTGAGTACGCCCTGGTGGACGGCTGGCTGCGCGCGTTCTGGTTCGACGAGGACGGTGCGTTGTGCGCACGTCTCGCAGTTCGCGTCGACCCGTGGCCGCCGAACTACGACTTCCGTGCAGTCACC